>CAUYUJ010020519.1:37500-82500 GCA_963575745.1 Prorocentrum cordatum | reverse complement strand
CCAGCGCCAACGAGCCAGGGGGGGGCGCGCGGCCGCCAGGCGTCCTTGGGCGGGACCTAGGGGTGGGCGGGGGGGGGCAAACACAATCGCAAATAATCAGAAACCAGCGCCAGCGAACCAGGGGGGTCGCGGCCGCCAGGCCTCCTTGCGCGGGCCCACAATCGCAAATAAATCGAAAACCGGCGCCAACGAGCCAGGGGGGGGACGCGCGGCCGCCAGGCGTCCTTGGGCCGGACCTGGGGGGGGCAAGCACAATCGCAAATAATCAGAGACCAGCGCCAGCGAGCCAGGGGGGTCGCGGCCGCCAGGCTTCCTCGCGCGGCCCGCCGCCGAGGTCGGCGCCGCCGCCTGGCGCCCTGCGGCGCGCACTGGAGCAGCCACTGGCAATCGGAAATAAGCAAAAACAGAGGTCGGCGCCGCCGCCTGATGTCCTGGGGCACGCCCCGGAGCAGCCACTCGTAATCGTATTTGTTTTTGGGGGTGTTTTTTGTTTTAAACAAACAACAACAACAAAAACGAAGCAGAGGTCGGCGCCGACGCTTGGCGCCCTCGGGCGCGCACTGGCGCAGCCACGCGCAATCGCGAATCAGCAGAAACCGCAGCGCGCCAAAGGTCGACGCCGCCGCGCGGCGTCCCGGGGCACGTCTTGGCGAAAACCAATCGCCATCGCAATTGAACAAAAACCAACGCAGGCAATCCAGAGATTGGCGCGAATTGCCAAGGGAGCCCGCGCACGCCCTGAAATCCGACGCAATTGCGAATGAGCAAAAACGCATGGAAACGATGTGATTTTGATTTTGGGGATGCATGCGGGGCCCCACTCGTCACTGACAACAAGCGAATCAAAAAGCCTCCGCGGCGGTTTTGGAAGGGCACCTACGATTTTAGAAACGCGGCCCGTAAGGAAGTGGCAGCCCCTGGCGCGCTGAACATGGCCGCGGCATAAGAAATCCGCAGGGGCTGAAACGAAAAACCAACTTTCTTATTGAGCGCCGTGGGTGTATTTTGGGCCTCCAGGGATCCTCGGGGCCTCCAGTGCCGATTTTTTTGTTGGCTTCCAGGGGTCCTCGGGGCCTCCAGGGCCGAACTGGGGACGGAAGGGCGGCGGAAAAGCTCAAATCGCATTTTTGGACGGTTCGAAAATGCGTTTTGGGCCTCCAGGTGGTTTTCGGAGCCTCCTAGGCTGCGCTGGGGATGGCAGGGCGGCGGAAAAGCTCAGATCGCATTTTTGGACGGTTCGAACCATGTTTTTCGAGCCCTCGGGGGCGCCGCGGGGACTGGGAGAGGCCTTAGAGATCCCCAAACATACATTTCCGGATGGTCCCAGCATGCCTTTCGCGCTCCGGGGGGCGCCGCGGGGACTGGGAAGGGCCCTGGGGATCCCAAACTGTTCCTCAACTGGGGACTGTGCCCTGGGGTGCCCTGGGAAGGGCCCTGGGGAGCATATGACTACCCTACAACTGTTCCTTAACTATAGTACATCTATTCGATATCTATTCTGAGATAGTTTGGGGCGGGCCTCTAAGAAGGGCCCTGGGGATCCCAAACATAAATTTTCGGACGGTCGAAAAATGCATTTCGGGCCCCCGGGGGCGCCCGGGGGACTGGGACGCGCCCCGCCCCCGCGCTGCAGACATGGGCTCAAGATTCCCATACGTCAAGCTCCGTACTAACCAAGCAATTCGATTCACATCATGTACGTTTACGTGTGGCTTCTCTTTGGCCTCCGCATGTGTCTGGGTGTCGTCGTCACGAGACAGCTGCGGTTAGACACCCGGCGTGAATACATGGAGATCGACGAGGAGGATTACGGGCAATACGCGATGGATGGGTGGGAAGTGACAGGTGCACCCGTGCCGCCCTGCGACGGCGTTACAGTTGGCGTCAGAGTTGCCCTCCCGCCAGCAAAGGCGCGCCTCGCTTGCGGCGGGTGCCAAGCCCAAGTTCAGGCCCGCCCATCCTCCTCCTCCCCCTCCTCCTCGTCCTCCTCCTCCTCCTCCTCATCCCCCCCCTTCTCCTCATCCTCTCCCTCGTCCTCCGCGTCCTCCTCCTCCTCCTCATCCTCCTCCCCCACTTCCTTCAGGATTCCTCCTGACTCCTGGTTGGACTGAACCTCCAAACGCCTCCATGTGATCATGTAGACGCACACGCGCACACGTCAAAAACCGAGAACCGAAATGGAACCGGCTGAAACGGAACCGCCTCAAACAGCTCCGAAACCGGAACCGTATTGAACCGAACCAATTTCCCCCGAACCGAAACGAACCGAACGGAACCGGGGACACGCTGGGAGGAGGAGGAGGAGGAGGAGGAGGAGGAGGAGGAGGGCGGGCAATATTTGTATCCATATCCAGGGCGTCTTGGACTTTCGTGGAAGGGGCGCCGCAAGGCCGAGGCGCACTGGATATGGATAAAATTCGGGCCTCTAGTAGGGGCCTGATGTTTATCCATATCCAGTGCTCCTCGGCTTTCTGGGGAAGGGAGCCCGAAACCCCGAGCTGCAGTGGATAT
The DNA here is from genome assembly GCA_963575745.1 of Prorocentrum cordatum. NCBI lineage: Eukaryota > Dinophyceae > Prorocentrales > Prorocentraceae > Prorocentrum > Prorocentrum cordatum. Next base: position 79,989 of record CAUYUJ010020519.1, on the reverse strand, counting down.
GGACGCAAGTTTTGCCCGCCCAGGAGGAGGAGGAAGAAGAGGAGCACAACCAACCCGCTTCCTCATCCGGTCTAGCCCTTTCCGCGAAAGTGCCGTGGAACTCGGAGGCGGAGGTGAGTGGCGGAGGGGAGAGGCTGGATCACGAGCGCGAGGAAGAACAGGACAAGGAGGTCGTTGGAACCCCCAGGAAGCGCCCGAGGGCATCCACAAGTTTATGGAGGCCAAGGGAGATGCGAAACTGGCCACAAGCAAATCCCCACCTCGATCCCTCGGCGCCTCCAGGCACCGACGGCGCCTATGCTTGGAGGAAAGTGCCAAGCTAGCGGAGCCGCAACCAGCTGCATGAAGGGGATCTCGTAAGCCCCGCTTTCCCAATCCTCCACTTCGTCCTACCCGAACTTCGATCCGCGGAACTCGATCCTCGAACATGTGAACATCGCTGAACCGGCTGGCCGCACTGAGAATCAGAGGAGGAAAAGGCAGCCCTACCGCTACCCTTCGCCCATTCCTCGCCTCTCCGGGCCTCCTGGGAGGCTCTCGTCGCCACTGCTGGACTCGCCTCGGAATTCCAGCCAGAACGCACCCCAGGAGAGGTCCGTGGGGCAGCGGCATCACTACCTTTCAGGGAACCGAACTCTATACACCGACGCTTTTTCTTGCCCTGCACTGAAATCTGCAGCCCAAAAAGCAGATCCTGGTGTATACGGAACCCTGGTGTATACATGCTTCGCTGTTCCCCTGGGAACACGGGGAAAAAAGTATACACCTCACACACTCCGACGTCGTCCCCGACCATCAAAAAGTCATGGGATTGAAAGACAGCCCGCCACTGGTAATGTACACGTCGGTCGGAAGAAGTAGGTAAAAACACAAAGTAGGAAGGCGGATAAAGTGGATTGGGTCCAGGCCCTCCCAGAGAACAACAAAACACAACAACAGCAAGCCGATTCTTGAAGTAGGAAGGCGCTTGAAGCAAATTGGGATGTGGGAATCCAAAAATACCTACTTTCAACGACCGGTGTGTAACAGGATTCCCCATTTTCTCCAAAATGTTCGGGGTTTTCGTCTTCCCCCCCATCATTATCCATAGTTTCCCCTATTTCCCCGGGAACCGACGATGAATAGTGTCTGTGTGTTTGTCCCCTCCTGAACTCACTCGGGCAAAACGGTCTTCAATGGGCGCAACCCAATGCTCCACTATAGCCATTCAAAACATCCGTTCAACGAGCGTTGCACAACCAACCCGCTTCATCATCACGTCTAGCCCTTTCCGCGAATGTGCCATGGAACTCGGAGGCGGAGGCGGGTGGCGGAGGGGAGAGGCTGGATCACGAGCGCGAGGAAGAGGGGGAGAGGCTGGATCACGAGCGCGAGGACGAGGAGGACAAGGAAGGCGCTTGAAGCAGATTGGGATGCGGGAATCCAGAAATACCTACTTTCAAAGACCGGCGTGCATACGTTCCAGTTTCCGACGTTCTGTCTCCCCGGAGGGAGCGTGCCTGGAGGCGGGCGCAGCGAGCTGCGCCTGCTGCGGGCGGCGCCCGGCGGGCGCGGCAGAAGGGCCCTGGTGGCAGGCAGCACATCCGCGCGGCGGCGCCGGGCGGGCACGGAGGCCCGGCCAACGTCCCCACCGGGGGGGGGGGGAAGGGGGGCGGGCTCGTTTTTCTTGTTGACCCCCAATGTGGTAAGGTTTGCTGCTGCTGTTTCTTGGACATGCTCGTGCTTTCGCCCTCACAAGGGGTGAGGGCGCCCACAAAGGCATGGGGCGTGAGACGAACCCATGGGAAGGAGGGCGGGCTCGTGAGGGCGAGATACTCTGGCGCAGTGGGAGTGGGATTCGCTCACGGGGAGAAAAAAAGAGCTGCAAACAAAAAGCCTTACCTTTTGGCGCTGCGCGCAGAACTCTTGGATCCGCGCTGGTCCCCCTCCCGGGCGCGCGGAGCGCGGCGCCGGAGGCGCCGCGGGGAGGGCCCCCGCGCGGGTCCGAGCAATCTGCGCGGAGCGCCAACAGGCTTCTTATGTTCATGGCGCTTCTTCTTCTTCTTCTTGTTCGAGGCTCGACCCTCGATCGTCTCGTGTCGGCGCTTCTTCTTCTTTTTCTTCTTCGAGGCTTTTTATGTTCATGGCGCTTCTTCTTCTTCTTCGAGGCTCGACCCTCGATCGTCTCGTGTCGGCGCTTCTTCTTCTTCTTCTTCTTCGAGGCTTTTTATGTTCATGGCGCATCTTCTTCTTCTTCTCCTTCTTCGAGGCTCGACCCTCGATCGTCTCGTGTCGGCCTCGTCCTCGAGAGGACGGGGAACCCGGCGAGGGCGGCGCCGCGCGGCCGCGTCGGGAGGCGGGGCGCCCCCTCCTCCAGCTTCAGTGTCGCGCCGTCGAGGGTGAACATGCCGCTGAAGGACAGCACCTGACCCCCCGAGGGGAGGGGGGGGGGGCGGAGGGGAGGAGGGGAGGGGAGGGGAGGAGGGGAGGAAGGAGGAGGGGGAGGAGGGGAGGGGGGGAGCGGGAGGGGAGGAGGGATGGGGAGCGGAGGGAGAGAGGAAGAGTCATCACTTTATGTTTGTTGCTTGGGGGGGGGGTCGGTGTCTCAGGCCTCCAGAGCGAGGGAGGAGAGCTCCGGAGCCGTTCGCAATTTCCCGGGCGCCCCTGGTCGGGACCCCCTCCAGGACAAGAACTGGCGATCTCGAGCCTGTGGTGCGTGATGTATGGCGTGCGTTTGCAAGCTCGATCTGCGAGCCCTCGCTGGCACTCGTCGGCTCGTCACGCTGGCCTGTGCGACATCAGCCATGTGGTACGGCACGTGGACGAGCGGCGGGGAAAGCAAGCGAGTAACCACACATAGGGCCCCTCACCCTGTGGGACGGGAGCCCATGTTAGGAGGGCCGAACACATTAGGGACAAGGGGTCTTTCCTGCAGATGTATCGGACCACACCGTCCACATTGTACGATCCCTGATGCAAAGACGGGGACCTCAGCGAGGCCACGTCTCCTTCGTGATACCAGGGTCAAGTGAGGTTCTCCTTCCTCGCCTAGCAAAGTGTTGCCTGGCTTCGCCTCTTCGCGCGCCGGCGCCCGTCCCTCCGCGGCCGCTGCTGCTTATTTCCCAGATGCGGATTCGCCGAGCCAATTCTGTCGACCACACGTAAGAGTGACCCTGGGTAAGAGTGACCTTTGGTGCACGGTTTCTTCGGGGCCGCGGGGGGACCAAACACGAGCGCGCAAGACGCTGCTGCCGCATCGCGTTCGGCGATCGGGGGACCCTGGTAGGACCGCACCAGAGGTCACTCCGGCGAAAGGTTACTTTTACGTCTGGTCGATTTTCTGGGGGCACCAGGAACTGCCAATACCGCTACTCTCAGGTCGGGCGTGTCCTGAGTCCTCCTACAGGCGGATCTTGAAGGGAAACCCATAACCAAAACAAATTCAAAAATAACAAAAAAATGCTCACACAAATCGTCCCCATATTGTTCCTTTTGCTACGTCGTGAATACTCCTCCTGTAGAGGGACACGCCCGGCTTAACGCTACTCCCTGGACCTCTCCCAGGGTGCGTTCTGACCAATTCCTCGAGGCGATCCCACCGGTGGCGACGCGGGCCTCCCAGGAGGTCCAGCGAGGCGAAGACGAGGGAAGGGCAGCGGCACGAGAACCTTTTTTTCCTATCTTAATCGAGCCACTCAGGTCATGGTAATGATAGGATATGGGATTTAGAAAATGGCACCGGGTTTGAAACATCCATTTTTGAACTTAGTAATCCGCCGACCCTGTTTGCGTGTGCGAGGGGCTTGGCTGTTCGAGTCGTCGTCTCCGTCGGTCGTCGCCTCCGTCGTCCCCTTTCCCTGCAGCTTCCTTCTCAAGCTCGTGAGCGAGAGAAAAATCTAGCAGTGTCGTAATCGAGTCGAAGGGAAGCCCCTTACCTTTGATCCCTTCCCCGGGGGGGGCGGGGGGGGGGGGGGTCCCGGGGGGGGTCCCGGGGGGGTCCCGGGGGGGTGGGGGGGCAGATTCGTTTTTCCTCGGGCGGCCTAGAAACTTCGAAAACACTCCAAATGAGGTCCGAATGCCCAAGATGGCCCCCGAGACGGCCCAAGAGGGCCCCGAGTCGCCCAAAGATCTGCCGCAAACGCCCAAGACAGCCCCAAGACCGTCCAAGAAGCCTCCAAGACGTCCCAGGCCCCCTCCAAGAGACCCCCAGGAAGCCCCAAGAGGCCCAAACGAGGCTTCCAAGCGGCCCCTAAGACCTTCCCAAGAGGCCCACGAACTACCCACAAGAGGCCCCCAAGAGCGCTCGTCGTCGTCGTCGTCGTCGTCGTCGTCGTCGTCGTCGTCGCCATTCAGGGTCGGCGGCACCGGCCGTAAGGCCTTCGCAATAAACCAGCTCTTGCGTTTACTAAATTATGTGTTGTCTTGTTTTGATGAGGCGGCGCAATTTACTAAATCCGCTCCTCGCCTTAGTAAGGCGTCGCTTTCCCACGATTTTGCTTTAAGAACGCGCGTTCACTCATTACCATGACCTGTGTTAGCCGGTGGTATCTGGCCTTCCCAGGGGTCCGTAGGATCAGCCTGGGCGATCCATGTCCCAGGATCAGATTTTGTAGCTTGGATCAGAATTCAGCACCACAACTCATGTGGATCAGATTTTATGGCTTGGATCAAAAAACATGGTGTGGATCTGTTTTTCTAGCTTGGATCAGATGTTAGGTGTTTGTTGTCACATGCATTCGTAAAGCACGTACACACATACGCATACACATATGTATATGATCACATATATACATATATGTGTGTGCACATGTGCTTTTATGTATACATATATATATGTATATATATATACACATATTTATATGTGTATATACATATATGTGTATATATATATATCACGTATATGTGTATATGATTATGTGTATAATTATGCATATGTTGTATTTACGTATGCATGTACACGCATCTGTTGATATTACGGTACGTACGTATGTACATGCGTGCATGTATGCAGGCCCAATTCGGCACACCCTTCACACGCTACGAGGCATCATTGGACACAACCCTACATGGCACATTTGTGTTCATAGGTGTCGGTCGCCCATGCAGGGGGGTGGAAGGGGGCGAAGCCCTGCCTTTCAAGGTGGCCATTGCCAGATCGGTTTTCGGAGTTGCCGCGGTTCGGTCGTCCTCGCGGGGGGCGGAGGGGGCGAAGCCCTACATTTCGAGTCCACGCGTCGGTCATCTACGCGGGAAGGCGGAGAAGGCGGAGCCTTGCAAAGCGCTTTCCTCGGACAGGGCATGGGGGCGATCCCCCCGCGCAGGGGGGCGGAGGGGGCGAAGCCCTACTTTTCAAGCTGGCCCTATCGGCTCTCGGAGTTGTCGTGGCTCGGTCGTCCTCGCGGGGGGCGGAGGGGGCGAAGCCCTACATTTCGAGTCCACGCGTCGGTCGTCTATGCGGGGAGGCGGAGAGGGCGGAGCCTTACAGAGCGCTTTCCTCGGACAGGGCATGGGGGCGACCCCCCCACGCAGGGGGGCGGAGGGGGCGAAGCCCTACGTTTCAAGCTGGCCCTCTCGGAGTAGTCGTGGCTCGGTCGTCCTCGCGGGGGGCGGAGGGGGCGAAGCCCTTCGTCTATGCGGGGAAGCGGAGAGGGCGGACGGAGCCTTACAGAGCGCTTTCTTCGGACAAGGCACGGGGGTGATCCCCCCACGCAGGGAGGCGGAGGGGGCGAAGCCCTACATTTCAAGCTGGCCATATCAGCTCTCGGGGTTGTCGTGGCTCGGTCGTCTTCGCGGGGGGCGGAGGGGGCGAAGCCCTACATTTCGAGTCCACGCGTCGGTCGTCTATGCGGGGAGGCGGAGAAGGCGGAGCTTTACAGGGCGTTTTCCTCGGACAGGGCACGGGGGCGATCCCCCCGCGCAGGGGGGCGGAGGGGGCGAAGCCCTACTTTTCAAGCTGGCCCTATCGGCTCTCGGAGATGTCGTGGCTCGGTCGTCATCGCGGGGGGCGGAGGGGGCGAAGCCCTACATTTCGAGTCCACGTGTCGGTCGTCTATATGCTGTGCTGGTAGGCGGAGAGGGCGGAGCCCTACATATCGATATGGATTTCAGGATTGCCGTCCTACCCCGCTCAACGCTCCCGACCTGGTCAGAGCGATTTCCTGGGGCAGGGCAGGGGGCGACCCCTTGGAGGTTCAAGTAGAAGGAGGAAGGGGAGGAGGAGGAGGAGGAGGAGGATGATGATGATGACGAGGCGTGCGGAGACCAGGTCTAGCCTGGGCGCAGGAACAAAAGCAGACATGCGGGGAGCAACGGTGCGAAGGTCACTAACGGCGCAACGCCGGGCAGTCCCCACTCGCACCGCGCCCCCCGCAAAATCAGACATGCGGGAACTTACCTCCGCTCTTGGGGGGCAATCCACCAGTGCTTTGGATCCTGCATTGTGTCATCGGGTGCTGGCTAGCACGTCCGACTGAAACACGCCAAGCTGCAACAAATCTGTGAGGCAGGTGCACGGCAGTTAGGCAAACGCGGTCTAGGCGGGTGAGGGGGGGTGGTGGTGATGAAGGTCAAGCAAGGACTTCCTCGTATATATATATATATGCTCGCACTCTACCCCCATCGCCCCTCCTCACACACGCGGATCGCATTGGCTTAACCAGGCCACCCTGAACGCATGGTTGCTGCACCGCTCCTTGCGCAGACGGTCCTAGCTCACTTTTCAGACGGTCAATGGTTGCGTTTGTTATCGTTGCGAGAAGGTTGGCGTTCTCGAGTCGGTCATTGGCACGTGGCTCATCGGTCGTTGGCTTACTCTCGTTATCGGGCCCGTCAGCGCTGGTGATCGAAACCAATTTTTCAATGTATTCGACGGGTGCGTATTACGGCCCAGGCCCATGTCGTCGCCGTTCATTGTGCTGCGTTTCGTGCGTTCGGGGGCCGTCAAGGATTTTCAGATGTTCTCGAGTCTGACGGCGATGCCAAACTTGACGGTGATGATGACGATGACGATATTAATGATGGTGACGATGGCACGATTACCATTGGGATAATGACGATGGCGATGACGATGGTGATGATGATGATGACGATGGTGGCGATAATGACGATGGCGAGAACGACGAGAAGCCTGAGCGCAGATCGGTCTCGCTTCGAAGCACACTCATCGGGTGAATCCCAGGTCCTGAGCTGCAACGCAATACCGAGCAATGCCGATCAACGCCGATCAACGCCACGGCGTTGATCGGCGATGATCCGCGTTGACCTGAGACATCGCATCAACGCGAGTCGAGCCCAAACTTGCAGAGCGAGATCTGGGAGTCAACTGATGCAGAGAAAGTGCAGTGGCCGACCAGTCTCATTGCATCAGCGCCTGCCTTTAAAAGAATGCACGTCGCTGTGTATCTCACCTCCCCACCCGAAAGATAAACTAACTGCCACATTCGTCTCGAATACCAGATCCCCCCTATGTAGTCGACGCGTGCTCGTGCAATCTAAAGCAACTGCACACAAAAACAGTCCCCGTCAACCTCAAGCTAGCGACAGCCTGGCCACTGTTGCAATCGCTTTCGCGAATTCCTCGGGATACGCCTGAGACCTCGCAAGGTTTCCACGGACTCCAGTGGTCCAAGTCTTACCCTGAGTACTGCAAGGGGTCTCCCTTGTCAGCTGGTCAACAGTTTGAGTCTCGCGCCTGCGCGTACCCCGTCTAACCAAATGATCGGCCACGAGGTCACGTGGCAAAGACGTGTATATCTCTAACATCTTGCACGCGCTTGAGGCCCCAAACGACGCTAGCGAAGTGGTGAAACGATACCCTCCCCCCATGATGATGGCATGGCGCACCCACGGCGCCTGGTACATGAGGGAGCACACTGGTTGCTCGACGGCAAAATAAACGTCGCGATATATACATAACGTCACAAGCCACGCAACGATCACAGACGTGAAATTGGCATCTACTGATTGGGCGTTGGCGCAGTTGCCCAGGATCCCCCAGCCACCCAACATGCGCTGAAACGTGTGCCTACTCAAATACGAGAGCCAAGTTTTCCACTCAGGAGATGCCCACATTGTCCCCTTAGGCGAGAGATTCCACACACAGTAGGTAGCATAAATACATCCAAGCACAGTGGTAATGTCCTCACTGGGGTCGTCTGTTTTCTCGAACGTTGCAGTGTTGTGCCCGTCATCGCCGATCAGGTCGGCTGCCCTCCCCTCGCCAACGAACAACAGGAACAAAGAAAACTGCCTGGGAACCGCGTCGCTCGGCCAGAGCACGATAACCTTCGCGAGCGAGTGGGCGGGGCGCGGACGAGAGTGGCCCGAGAGAGAGAGAGAGAGAGAGAGAGAGAGAGAGAGAGAGAGAGAGAGAGAGAGAGGGACGGGCGAGCGAGAGGGGTGGCAGGGTGAGAGGGGTGGGAGAGGGAGAGAACGAGGTAGAGGGGGAGAGAGAGCGAGAGATAGAGGGTGGGAGGGAGCCTGTGTCGCTATCAACTCAACCAGCTTGTGTGCCTCGACCGCGTGGGGCTTCGTGGAAGCCTCGCGGTCCAGCCCGATACCCTCGCACAGGTCACCAGCAGCTCTTGGCATCCATGAAGGCATCATCAGTTCGAGCGGCATGTAGAGTAGGTGGGTCAATTGTATATTGGGGCATGGATGCGCTCGTCTATGCCAAGATGTGCTATGATCCTGAACATTTTGTAAATTCGGGTCTCGAACTTGAGTGGGTGAGCTCGCTCGGCGCATGATCGAAACTGTAAATTGAGCGCCTCGTCTACCCACACGGCATATTTGGTGGGATTGCCGTGCCATTGGATCCTGGAGCGACCAACACTTGGAGGGGGGGCGGGGGGATGGGGGATGAGGGTGGGCAAACCCCCAGTGGTGGGGAGGGTGGGAGACTGTATGTCGAGCAATGCCGATCACCGACCGTCAACGCCACAGCGCCGAGCGGCGATGCTCTGCATTAACAGCGGGCGGGGGGCTCTGGGCGTGGTTGGATAGGGGAAGTGGGTGTGAGACTCGACGACGACGACGACGACGACGATGACGACGATGACGACGATGACGACGACGACGACGACCACGACAACGACAACGACCACGACCACAATAACGGCTACGACAACGACGAATTCATTCCCCTCGACGCCACCAGACTCCTCTGAACTAAATGGCCAGCGAAATGGAACTTCGGAACGTGATGCAGGCGCGCCTCATCCGCTAATACTAGCGCCTCGTACATCAGTGTGTGTAGTTTGGGCAGGTGAACACCTGGAACGTTGAACGGTAATTGTTTCAACGAATCGTACCACTCCAAGAGACGATACCCACACCCCTTCAACTTTGCCCAATCTGGAATGTCACGGTATTGGTCGATTATGAACACTGCAAACCGACACATCACAAGTGTTTCGTGTGCTTTAAATTTCATCGTCCCCCCAGCGTGCACGCCATCGACAAAGTCGCCGTCGTCTGGTTCACCCCCCAAAACAGATATAGTCAGATCGCCGATCCGCTCGTCTGGCTTCACGCCTTCATCTACCTGCCACCGAAACATCTGCATGCGCAGTCGTTTCACTGCGCCTTCCATGCGTGCGAGCTTGCTCCCAGTGATCCCCCACGAGTTTTGGAACACGATGCGCCACAATATTGCAGAACATATGCGCGTGATAATACCATAGCACAGCGTGTGCATGATGTCGACTGCAATTGTCTTAGAGGGGGATGTGCCGAGCTCTTTACAAAAAATAGGGTTCGGGTGGACTGCGGGGCCCGTCCGAGTCCCATCCTCATCTTTTGTCAATCTCCAAAATATCATCTTCACGGGGGGCTGTACCGTATGCAAGTCCTGCGGGTTCCTTATGTCGTCGGAGCATTCTAACACATCCCCTTTTAAAAGGTTGACGCGGCCTTCATCCAACGAAACGTTGTTTGTCAGTGTTGGCCCATATTGCCCAGATGCTTTCAAATATTTTATTGATCTGATGATCGCTAGCTTGGTTTGTTGGTCTGGAACGTCCACCTCATGCGAAGAACTGGCACGGAACTCGTCGTACGAGTCCTCGGCAACGAGATCCCACGGCCAATGGCCGCAAGTCGCATCACCATAATGAGAATGCAAATCTACGTCGCTGGCATCGCAAAACGGACAGGGGTTATTTTTCGACCACACAGCTGGCAACCCATGTGTTTTATTCATATCGCTTAGGTCCCCTTTCAGCCAAACTAGAGCAGCCCTGAAACCCAGATTATCCCCGTATGTGGTGTGCATGTGTGACATGATGTGATCACCGTCCCATTTACGTCCCCACACATCTGTCGACGGCCGACGCCCTTCCGCCATGACCTCCAGACACCACCGTAGATAACGTAATATAATCCATGTCGAGTGCCACCCCTTACATCCACATCGACAGCTTAGACCATATCTCCATGTTGCAATCAGATGTCTTTTGTTTGTCACCATATTAGTCAGCCATACACCCAACATAGAGTCCGTAGTACTAGACGTAGGACTTTGATACCTCACCCCGTCCGTGTAAATCGCGATGGGCAGCGGCGGTGGCACGCCAGCGTCGGCACATTGCCGTGTGATGGCGTGCTCGGCAAAAGCTGTAGGCCACTCTGAAGGAACTACACGTTCCAGCATGCCAGGCGAGTGACGGATCTCGTCCGCCAAGCTTTCAAACACGAGAGATACTTTCAGCGCAAGCGTCGTCTCCAGAGATTTTCGGGGGTGGGTCCTGGGAACGTTGACGATTGTGTACAGATTGCTGTCTGGAAACGCTCGATCTAACTTCTGTTGGTACTTGCCAGACTGATGCCCTGGCTCTAATGCAAATGCAGAGAAGTCAGCGCCCAAACACCCAGCACACTCGGCCCAGTGGCAGGCCACTGCAAAATCTTGAGCACTCAGCTTCCCACACGCATACACGCATTGTAGGTGTTCCAAAAGTTTTGCACCCGCGACCCGCATTTCGGTCACCTGATTATTAAAATCTTCCCGTTCGTACGATGGGACAAATGATTCAACATCCACGTATGACCACCGTTTTCTCTTATATTTGCGTGATTGCGTGGCGGGCTGCATCGCGGCCAGACCAGCGGCGAACGGAAGGCGGGCTGCGCGAGCCACGCACGCTCGAGCCCTAGCACCAGCGATGAAAAAAACATACGGAGAGCGACGTGCAATGAGAAGGACCGATGAACCGATCGACCATATGTAACACCGACGACGGCGCGATCGATCATCACGTAAGCGTCGCACCACTCTCTCGTCACCGCACCAGCTTGTCAACGTACGAACAAGAGGTTGGGGAGAGGTCACATCCTCAGCGTTGCTGGCCTGGCCGCGAGCCACGAGCTTGCAAGGATTGAAAACGTGGCTAGCACAAAAGCAGCTAGGAAAAAAACGATGGCAGAGCAGGCAACCGTTCTTCTCTGTATCCTCCTCCTCCTCCTCCTCCTCCTCCTCCTCCTCCTCCTCCTCCTCTTATTCCTCCTCTTCCTCCTCCACCTCTCCCTACATCATCATCCTCCTCCCCGTGCCCTCAACGCATCCCTCCACGTCTCCTTCATCATCCTCCTCCCCCAATCAACCCCTGCCACGACCCGTGGCGGTCGCCTGCCAATCTTCAAATGCGTCTTCACGCAATTGCCAACTGCTACGAGCTCCTGGCGCGACGCGCCAGAACAGATCTGCCATCAGTGTCAGGGCCAGCGCGCACCCCTGCTCGAGGCCTCTGGAGCCAGCCGCGAGATGGCGATCTCCACGACCTGGGCTCCACATCAGGGGTTCTGACGTTGACCCCCACAAAATACGCCCAACGTGGGCTGCGAACGTGCCGAAACTGCATTTCATGGGCGGCCCCAGGGAAGACACCAGAAAACAACTCACGGACCCCCAACTTTCCAGAATCACCTGGTGCCCACCGACGCCTGGAAGGATCATCGCTGATCAACGCTCAACGCGGATCAACGCTGATCCTTGGAACCTCGTGTTTTTGTATATATATATATATGGTTTCGCCTCGGTCAACGTTTCCCGATCATCGCTGATCAACGCTGGGCGTTGATCCGAGTGGGGCCCCAGATTTTCGGAAATTTGTACACCGGACCGGAGAATATCCCGATCTGCCGCTTCGAACCGTCAAACTTTGGCCCCCACCCCGATTCTACCCAAAATTTGGGGCGCCACCTTTCCGAAGCCTCAAAACTTGGGGTGCCACCTGTTCGAAGCCTCCACACTTGGGGTGCCAACCGCAATTTCGGGTGCCAACACGCCTACACTGTTAGTCTCTCCTCACGCCAATGATTACCCCCCCCGCGGGGAATGTGGACCATCGTTTTTGGACGGGACGCGGAGGAGGAGGATGACGAGGGGGAGAAGGAGGAGGAGGAGGAGGAGGAGGAGGAGGACGAGGAGGTCAGGGGCTCTCGAGGACGAGGGGGAGGAGGAAGAGGAGGAGGAGGAGGAGGAGGAGGAGGAGGCGAGGAGAAGGAGTGCGTGGTTTCGGACCCCCCCATGCACTTGGCACTGCGGGCTCGCCCCCGCCATGCACCGCCGCCACGATGATGTCGCACCTGGGCTAACGGATGCAACAGTGGTGGAGGATAGGTGCTAGGGAGAGGATGGCGAGGAAGAGGACGAGAAGCAAGAGGAGGATGAGGAGAAGGAGCGGAGGAGGATAATCGGAGGATTGTTTGAGCTAAGCGAGGTGTGATGGTGCATTTACGCATCTCGTGCACCTGCCCATTGCGACAGAAGTCGTAGTGGCACCCATCTGCATGGCTGTTCGGAGGATCCGCAGCGCCAGCTGGTCGTTCACGAAGCACCAGTGCGGCTCTTCTTCGATGACGATGCTGCTGCTGCCGATGCCTTCCGCTGCTGCTCCAGACGCGTGGCCTTCTGGGCGTTCAGCATCCTGGTCTCGTTCTGGACATTCTGGATGAGAGGGGTCACTGCCTGCACGAACTTGTTGAGGTCGTCGTCGAAGAGCTTGACTGCGTTCGCCGACGCAGTATCCTTCATGGCCTTGATCTCATCCTTGTTCTTCTTGACGTCCTGGCTCTCCTCAACCACTTGGGCCATGGCATCCTTGGATACCGTCTGGCGGAGCGCCGCCAGGTCGCCGCTGATGTATGTCTCGTAGGTGCCATTGTTGCGCAGGCAGATCTCCAAGTCGTCGACCGACTTCTGCAGCGGGGCCAGGAAGTGCGGGTTGTTGAAGTAGTTCCAAATCGAGCCTGATTCCGAGTTCTCAACCTGGTGCTTCAGCGTCTTCGCCGCCGCCATCGCCAAACCGTAGTCCATCTTGATCGCCTTGGCCTTGTTCATCGTGAGCGCCTCTGGCGAGGCCCTGGCCGCTGGACGCTTCTTGACGAGTGGTTGCTCATCCGCCTCCTCACCATCCTCGTCCTCGGGCGTCTCGCCACAGTCGCCCTCCTCCTCGTCCTTGTCATCCTCGCCCTCGGCGTCCTCCTCAGCTGCATCCTCACCTGTCGCCATCTCCTCTGCCTTGCGCTTGGGCGCTGCCGTCGCCTTGCCCTTCGCCTTGGGCCTGGCGACCACCTGTACCTCCATCTGCTCTGCCTCGCGCTTGGGGACACCCTTGGCGGCCGCCTTCTCGATCGTCGCGGCGACCCCCGTGGCGGCAGCCTTCTCGATCGTCGCGGCGACAGCCGTGCCCTGTACCGCGGCAGGCGTGCTCTGGTCCTGCGGGTGGCGTGCTTCAAGATCAATCCCCTTCCCCCCTTGTTGTTTGCCAGACGACGACGACGACGACGACGACGACGACGACGACGACGACGACGACGACGTATGATGTTCTGATTCTAAGGGGCTCCTGCACTTGCGCCCAGCCCTGGCCGCACGCCCCACGCGCCGCGAGGTCCAAGCCGCATCGGCAAAGTTGCCGCGGCTCCTCCATGCGGAGGGGAATCCCGCAATGACCCCGAGACCACTAGTGGAAGAAGCACCAAAGACGTCCCGCGAGCCTCAGGGGCCCCACTCGTCATCGTGTTTCGTAGTCGTAGCGTTGCTCTGCCGCGGTCCTTAAGCTTCGTCGTCCACGACTTGACCGTGAGGGTCCACGCCTCCATCTGCTCCTCCTGGATGCCCTCCGTCTTGTACAGGAAGAGCAGCGCCTTCCTCCAGGTGCAGTACTTCACCCACGGGAACCCCATGGCCAAGCAGCGCAGGCAATAGTTCGCCGCCGTCGTCGAGTTCTTGTCCTCCTCGGCGCACCTCTCGGCGGTATAGTACCGAGCGTCGCTGTACTCCTTCTTGGACTGCCGCCTGGTGTGCACCTTCTCCTTCATGTAGTTCTCGTACTGCTCTTTGCACCACTTCCTGCGATAGTCAGCTTGCAAATCGAGCTTCCCCTTGAGCTTGGCGTACTCGTCTTTCTTCGCAGGGTTCGCCGCCAAGTACCTCTGCCACCGGCCGCCCTGTGGATTGCCGCTTGACCCGCGAGTCGGGACGGCGAAGTTGTTGTCCCTGCAGTGCTTGTAGTACATGCCGTCGTTCGTCACGTCATCATCGATGTCGAAGTCATCTGCGAGCTCCGATGCACCATCACCGACTGCTGTGCTCGGAGTGTGTGGGTTGCGCATCCACGTCTTATCGTTCTTGAACATCTCGAGGAACTGTGTGCCGAGCCCGATGGGCGCGTTCTGGCTCTGCTCCTTCTGGACCATGAAGGCCGCCTTCGCAAGGCGCGCCATCGCTTACTGCCGCGAACTCGCGAAGCATCGCGCGTCAACGCCAATCAACGCCGCGGCGTTGATCGGCGTTGACTCGCGATGCTGCGCGGTTGTCCGTCAGCAGTTCAGCTGATGACATACCCTGCCACCTTCTTCTCCAGGCGCCGCTCCAGGTCCGTCTCCGAGTCGATCAAGCTCTCCAGTTCGTCTGCCCACTGCGCGGCGCTGCCAATGCCGACCTTGGCGGGCGGCGTGAACGGGGCCATGTACTGCAGCGTTGAAGCGTTCGGGTCGTCGGCCTGCGTCAGCACACGGGCGAGCGCCTCCGCCTCGTTGGTCTCCGCTGGCACCGTGGGGGTGTCAACATAGCTCGCAATCGTCTCGGCCGCGGCGGCGCCACTGACGGCCGCGGGCGCCTCGGCCGCGGGCGCCTCGGCCGCGGGCGCCTCGGCCGCGCCGCCGCCGCTCTCGGCCGCGTCCGCGGCGCGCTCGGCCGCTGGCGCCTCGGCCGCTGGCGCCTCGGGCGCGCCGCCGCCGCCGCCTCCCTGCAGGCCTGCTTGGTCGACCAGTGGTCGGTCGTCACCTTCGCTGCCACTGTCAATCGTCTGCACCCGTGGCTGCTCGGCCGTGTCCGAGTGAGTGGCATCCGCGAGCGCGGCAGCCGCCTAGGGATCAACAAAAGGATGAGCAGGAGGAGGAGGAGGAGGAGGACGAGGAGGAGACTGAGGAGGAGGAGGAGACTGAGGAGGAGGAGGAGGAGGAGGAGGAGGAGGAGGAGTAGGAGCAGGATGTGGCACACGCCTGGGAGCCCTGTGCTCCAGCGTCCTCCATGGCCGACGCGCGCAATAATCCCCTCCCTAGAGGGGTCGACCAAAAGTTCTTGCGAATCGGAGAGTTGTACTCGATTTTCATTAACACCTCAGCCTCGAGTGCTACGGAGTTCAGTCGTGACTGTCGGGGTGCGTCGGGGACATGCATGGACTTATGAGGGGGTACGGAACGGAATAGTATATAGCAGCATCGCTGATACATCTTGGGTTCTTTCTGGTCCTCCTCCTCCTCCTCCTCCTCCTCCTCATCATCATCATCAACATCATCATCATCATCATCATCATCATCATCATCATCATCGGCATCCTCATCCTCATCCTCATCCTCATCTTCCTTCCTCCTCCCAGCCCCTAGCTCTGCCCCCGTGTTCCTCGCAGAGGCTTCCTTGGGGCCCGATGGTTTACCCAGCCCCCTAGGTCAGCAATCTTCGCGCCCTCGCGAGCCCCCCCTGGAGACGGGCTGATGCTTTTGAGAAAGCCAGGCCGCGATTATCTTCGCGCCCCCTCGACCCCGTCCTCGACGCTGCATTTTTCACGCCGCCCCCAGTTAGAGCTGTCACATGTCGCCCGCGCAGCGGCGGGCGATCACAGGGTGAGGCTCCCCCTGACGTGCAGCGTCCTCGCCTGCTGGAGCAAGCTCTCTGGCGGCGGCATGCTCAGGGGGTCGTCGCTCTCGCTGTTGCTCTGCTCCTTGCTGCTGGGGCTGATCCTCCTCAGCTTCCCCATCCCCATCCTCCCCATCCGCCTCTTCCTCTTCGTCCTCCTCATCTTCCTCCTCCTCACCCTCCTCCTCCTCCTCCTCCTCCTCCTCCTCCTCTTCCTCCTTTTCCTCCTCCTCCTCCTCTTCATCGTCATCATCCTCATCCCTCTTATCCTCCCTCATCTCCTCGTCGCCCTCTCCATTCCGCTTTTCCCGTGCGCCGTCCTTCGGCACTCCAGCAGCATCTGGCCCAGCTGCTACGTCAGGTTGAGATGCTGCATCTGGCTCAGCTGCTGCATCTGGCTCAGCTGCTGCACCTGGCTCAGCTGCTGCAGGTCGTCGCTTGGCTGGTCCACCTGCACGTGGCTGATCTCCTGCAGGTCGCTTAAGTGGTACAGCTGGCTCTGGCTCTGCTTCTTCATGTGGTGCTGCCTCATCTGGCTCTGGCTCTGCTTCTCCAGGTGCATTCGTCTCTGGCTCTGTCGCACGTGGCTGCTGCATGGCTGGCCTCTTCTTGACGGCTGCACCTTGATCATCATCGGGATCGCCGTCATCTGCTGTCGCTGCTGCTGGTCGTTTGTGTAGAGGCTTCGTGGGCTTGTCCTCCATGTCCAACAACTCCTTCTTGAACTCTGCTTTCTCGGTCTCCGCGTCCTTTTTCACGAGGTCACCACTGGCCATCCGTGTGCATATATCCTTCATCTTCTCTGCTGCTGCGCTGATTTGGGATTCACTGAACGTAGTGACCACCATCTGCAATCTCCACGCCGTCTTGCCGTCCACGCATTCCTGTATCCTCAACATCTCCACGTCTGGCACATTACCTCTCGTGCTGTCGCCCCTGCGCCTCTCCGTTTGGCGCAAGAGGCGCCACGTGTTGCCGTTTGCTCCCGTCAGCTCGAGCAAGTATGGCCGTGCACTGCCGCCTGTGGTGCCGCTGTTCAGCTCCTTGACCACTGCCCATGTAGTTTCGCCCTTCATCTCCCACTCGTAGCCGTCGTGCCACTTGGCGATGGCCCAGTCCTCGGGGTTGTACGTCTCGGGCAGCTCCACGTGCAAGCTCGGCTCGGCAATGGGGCACGCGTCGGTGCCCTGCATCTCTCTGTATGCCACCATCTCATCAGCTTTGAAGCGATGGTTGTAAACCAGGTCGGTCGGAGCGGTGTCCGTGCTCTGCTCCTGCGCCGCTCGCCAAAACGGCATGAGCCAGTCCTGCGGTTCTTTGGACTCGTCTTTCTTGCGGGCCTCGTTGTACTTCAACATGGCCTGGTCTACGTCACGTCGTGCTGCTCTCGCCCGTTTGGCTTGTTTCTCCGCCCACCCCTGCAACTCACGTCCTAACTTCCACTTGGAGTCGTTGTGCAAGCCCGCCCGCTTGAACGCGGCTATGGCGGTGGGCGAGTTGATCCCGCCCATGAGTAGCAGCACTGACTTGTATTGCTGTATGACATCTGTGTCGCGAGAGCCGCACATCTCTTCACGGTACGGAATGAGGGCGGACGTGGGCAGAGCGTCTACGATGGCTTGCTCGAGCGCAGTGAGTTGCCCATCTCCGCTCGAGTCTGGATGCCTCTCTTTTTTTGGGGTCATTTCTGCATCCTGAAACCGTTCGAGCCGAACCGCCGATAGAGGAGGGACGGGCTGGGGTCTGGAACGTGCATCTTCCAGCGTGTACCCCAAACAGTGTGTTTCTAGCACTTGGGTGATACACCCTGGTGTAATGTATGTGGTGTCATCTACGTGGTGTAAGCTACATGGTGCAATCTAGGTGGTGCAATTTCTATGGTATATGGCCCCAACACGCGCCGATGACCCCAAGAGAACAAACTCGCCTGTCCACTAGCAAGCGTGGGCCACGAAGGCGTACTACACGGGCCGCCTGACGAACGGCTGCCCACTGGCGTGTTAGTATATGTAGGTATACATGCAAACATAGTTGTGCCTATGTGGTGCAATCTCTGTGGTATACGGCCCCAAACAGGGCCGATGACCCCAAGAGAACAAACCCGCCTGCCCACTAGCAAGCGTGGGCCACGAAGGCGTAATCCACGGGCCGCCTGACGAACGGCGGCCCACAGGCGTGTTAGTATATGTAGATATACACGCAAGCATATGTGTCTATGTGGTGCAATCTCTGTGGTGTATGGCCCCACAAAGTGCCGATGACCCCACGAGAGCAACACCGCCTGCCCACTAGCAAGCGTGGGTCACGAATGCGTAATCCACGGGCCGTCTGACGAACTTCGGCCCACTGGCGTATTAGTATATGTCGATATACATACACACATATATATGTGTCAATGTGGTGCAATCTCTGTGGTATACGGCCCCCAAAAGTGCCGATGGCCTCAAGAGAACAAAACCGCCTGCCCACTAGCCAGCGTGGGCCACGAAGGCGTAATCCACGGGCCGCCTGACGAACGGCGGCCCACAGGCGTGTATACATACAACCATATATGTGTCTAGGTGGTGCAATCTCTGTGGTGTATGGCCCCCACAAGTGCCGATGACCCCACGAGAACAAAACCGCCTGCCCACTAGCAAGCGTGGGCCACGAAGGCGTAATCCACGGGCCGCCTGACGAACGGCGGCCCACAGGCGTATATACATACAACCATGTGGTGCAATCTCTGTGGTATACGGACCCAAAAAGTGCCGATGACCCCAAGAGAACAAAACCGCCTGCCCACTAGCAAGCGTGGGCCACGAAGGCGTAATCCACGGGCCGCCTGACAGACGGTGGCCCACTGGCGTGTTAGTATATGTAGATGTACATAGAGACACATATATATGTATATTTCTATATATGTGCATATATACATATTTATGTTTATGTATATGTATACGTATCTGCATATGCATATGTGTATGTATATACATATATTTGTGTGTATGTATACGTATGCATCTATGTACATGTATATGTGTGTATATATATATATATACATGTATACGTTCATGTATGTGTATATATGTATGTATATGTGCATGTACATGCAAAATATGCATATACACACATAATTATGTGTATGTGCATGCATACATGCGCACAGAGGCTCGGATCAAATTTTATGGTTCGGATCAGATTTGATGGCTTGGATCAGATTTTATGGCTTGGATCAGATGTTTGTGTTTTTTGGGGTCGGATCAGATTTGTATGTTTGGATCAGATTTTGTACTTCACAAGATCCTGGATCAGCCCAGCTGATCCTGCGGACCCCAGGGTTAGCTGACCGCGCCCGGCCCCCCAGAAGCCGCCGCGACGAACAGCAGTGCCATGCGTGCCCGTGCTTCGGGTCTATATTGACCCGGGCCAATCAAAACCAGAGTCAGTCGGGCGCTGCAGGATCCTGAAAGCTCCTGCAGGATCCTGCACCCACGCCCAGGCCAGTGCGACCCTGGCCGTGGCGGCACGGGTACCGTGCCGCGCGTGCCCGTGCTCCCTATGGGCAGGAGAGCCCGGGGGTGGCTCTCCACCGGCTTCTGGTCGGGCACGTCCTCCTGCAGGCGGGCTTTGGAAGAAAGATTTAAACAAATAGCTAACACAGAATGATCATCAGAAGAGCAAGATCAATCGTCACCACACCATGTTTTGACGATCGATCGAAAAATAACCAAAAAGTGCAATCGAAGTTCATCGTGAGGACGGGCGGTAATGATGCAAGGGCCTTGGACGCGCCGAAGTTGACACTGTTTGGGCGGCGGACTGCCGGCACCCTGAAGGGTTGGCCGTTGAGAGCCGCGAAGGACGAGCCGTAGAGGCTAGGACGCCAGCGTACGACAGGCCCGTGTCGTGTCGACCCCGGCGTTGGTTCCCGACACCGTGGGTATCGTTCGACCTTGAACGATCGGCCACTTCCGAAACGCCCAAATCGCTCCATATCGAACGATTCTGGATCGCCCGCGGCGTTCAAAGTTGAGCGCCGCTGGCGGGGTCGCCGCCAGTCGACCCGACACAAACCTACCGCGCCAGAAGGACAGCCATGCGTCCTTATTGCGAGCTTTGACTGCGTAATCAAAAACAATCGAAAGAGTACGAATGATACCAGAGAAAAAACCCAATCAGAATTTTTTGGGGGGCTATGGGGCTTTAGGGCTTTAGGGCTATGGGGCTATAGGGCGATGTGGCCATAGGGATATAGGGCTAGAAGCCTTTAGGACTATGGGGCTATAGGGCTACAGGGCTGTAGGGCTATGGGGCTAAGGGCTGTCAGGCTATTCGGGCTATCGGGCTATAGGGCTATATACGGCTATAGGGCTTTAGGACCATAGGGCTATAGGGCTATAGGGCTATAGGGCTATGGGGCTATGGGGCTATGGGTCTCTTGGTCTCTTGGGCTATTGGGCTATACGGCTATAGGGTTATAGTGCTATAGGGATATAGGGCGATTGGGCTATTGCGCTTTAGGGATATAGGGCTATTGGGCTAGGCACCCCCGGGCACTTCTGGGCACCCCGGGAACCCCTGGGCACCCGGGCACCCGGGCACCCCTGTGCACCCGGGCACCCGGCCCCGGCCACCGAAATCAGCTGGGCACCTGGGCACCCCTGGGCACCCCCGGGCACCCGGGCACCCGGCCACCGAAATCGGCCGCCCACTTCACCTCAGCTTTATATCCGCTATGACCCCTACAGAAGCAAGCTCTGATTGGGGAACAATCGTCACCACATCATTAGGTCGGGCATGTCCCCCTACAGGCGGATTTTAGACGAAAGAAAAATAGACATACTCGAAGAAATACCCCAAAATGATTAAACCAATTGTTTGTAGAAAAATCGCACCCTGACTATTTTAATGTAATGTTCCTCCTGTAGACGGACAAGCCCGACTTAAACATATACTTGTTTGACGGCCCTCGAATAGAATGCTCCTGTCGAGGGACATGCCCGACTCAAACACCGGCTCGGTGGGCCCGCCGCCGCGGCCCTGGGGGCGCGCCCTGGAAGGCTCCGTGGCCGCCTGGAGCGTCTTCGAACCGTTCTGGGGCTGCGTGGAAAGAAGATGAGGCTTCGCGGAAGTTGGACAGGCACCACCACCCCGATGCTGTTCTACACTCCGCGGACACCCCCGATGCCCCCAAACGTCCCTGACGCAAACCAAGGCATGTCGCTGTCGCAACCAGCCATTCAGCGCGTCGTTGCAACCTGACGCGCGGATGCTGAACCAGCGCGCACGCGGCAGGCTGATCGGGCGCAGTGGCAAGCGCCCAATCCAGCGGACGGCCCTGTTCACACAGGCCGATCCCGAAAGGTATGTTTAGGACTCATGAACCCTGGAAGAAGAAAAGACGAAGCCTGGAGGCCCGTCCACAAGAGGCCTTCCACAATAAACCTGGTCCAACCCTGAGACCCCTGCAGGACGTCAATTGATTGCTGGTGTGGGAACGTCGCGCTTTCCATATCAGTGCCATTTAAACACAAGAAACCCAGGGCACCCTGGAGGCAAGCAGGGTGTTTCTTGGCTTGGGTTCCCACTGTAAGCGGCGAGCGAGGGGGCGAAGTGAGAAGTTGTCGAAGCCTTCCCCAGAGACACAACAAAAACACTTCTCAGATGGCGCGAGGGCTTCTGAGAAGTCCCGCCGCCTTCTGAAGGCCTTCTCCATTTGACTTCCGTCCCTCGCCCGCCGCCGAAAGATAAGACGAAGCCTGGAAGTGGATGAAATCGGGTAAGGATAAATCGACAGTCTCTCAGATCCAGCGGCTCTGGAAAATGCATCGGGCGCCGCGGCCTTCACAGAGCGTTTCGGAGCGCACTGAGAGCGTTCGGGAACGCTCTGGAACGAATTCATTCTCATTCTAGCCACGTCCGGTTCAAGCCGTCTCGGGGCTTCGTTGAAAGAAGAAGAACGGACCCTGCAATCTAGGAGACATCGTGAACCCTGGCCATGATCCGTAATCAGTCCTCACCCCCTTCCTGGACGTCCCCGGACCATTCGAAGCCATGCGACCCAGAAGCTAGAAAAAGAGGGCGGGTGTCGGACGTTGCCCATCGGAGGCAACCCCAGGAACCAACGGTGACGGCCACCGGCGAAAAGCGTCTGCGCGCGACTCTGATCGTTGCGCACGCTTCTCGACGAAGAGTTGGCAAGCCTCGGTTTGCCTCGGCGGGGAAACTCCAACCGCAAGCTGTCCTCCGACAGGCGGATTTTGGAGGGAAAATAAAACATACCCCAAACATTTTCCAAACACGTTCAAACATTGTGAAAAAAAAAGTCCTCGGTCGGGCCCCGTGTTGGAATGGCCCCCCAGTGCAGACCGCGCGAATCCAACGCCACTGAACCCCTCCCCCTCCACCTCCTCCTCCTCTAGGGAGCCCACAAAGGACGTGCGCGCCCAGCTATGTACATGAACACGGCCCCTCGATTCGCGAGACCGGCCGCGATAGGCGAACATCTGTGCAATGCGTGCTCCCGAAGCCAGCGTGGATTCATGTACATGTACGCCCTTCTTTCGCTCCTGATCTTCCCCCCCCCCACCCTCGGCAGACGACGACACCCCCCCGCAAACGCCCGAATGGCGGTGCGGATGTGCTGCGGGAGGAAGCGGACGCTCCTCAGCTTCAGGGCGCACCTCGAGAGGGCGATGATCGAGGATCGTGGACAGGTGCACGATATCGGAGAATCAAGGGCAGGGATAGGTCTTGAAGGGAAGGATCGAGGGTCGAGGATCGAGGGATCGGAATAGGGATAGGATCGAGGATCGAGAAAACATGAAGGATCAGTCTTGAAACTTTCCGGAGCTCCTGCTTCTGGGGATCTCCAGAGGCCTCGGAGGGCCTCTCCAAAGGCCTGCCGAACCCTTCGGGAAAGGCGGGGGGGCCAGACCTCCGGCAACTCGGACAAGCGCAAGGCGCGTGCCTTTGAACCCGTTTCGGGTGCCAGGGTCCCTGAAACACTACCCAGGATGAACAAGTGGCCCCAGGGCAAGGGTAGGCGGCGAGCGAGGGGGGGAAGTGAAAAGGGGGCCGGCTTCCTCAGAAGGCTCGGAAGTCCCCAGGCCTTCCGAGAAGTCTTCGAAGCCTTCCCAGAAGACAAGCAAACACTTCTCAGACGGCGCGGGGGCTTCTGAGAAGTCCCGCCGCCTTCTGAGGAGGCCTTCTCCTTACCTCCTCCTCCTCCTCCTCCTTCCCCTCCTCGCTCGCCGCCGAAAGGGGTCGGGAGGTCTGGGGGTCCACGTCACAGACAGACCATGACCTCGGATGCCTTGGACCTCCCCTTCTCCTCCTCCCCTCGCCCTGCTTCGCCCTGTCACCTTCGAGGCATGCACGGCGCGAGGCAGCACGCCGGGACTACCATGATGCGGGATGTGTGGATACATATATATATATATATATATGTTGATATAGTTATATCAGCATCTATCGATATGTGTATACATGTAGATATGCATGAATGCAAAAACGCGAGAAAGATGCACCAGAGAGAGAGAGAGAAAGAGAGAGAGAGAGAGAGAGAGCGAGAGAAAAAGAGGAAAGTAGCACACACAAGTCATGCGACTCTTCAAGTACCCAGTGGAGGGATCAGCACGTCACAAGATGGCAGGAAAGCCATGAAGGGCATACGAGAAGCGTGAAGTTTACCACGCACACACACAACGGATGGGCATTCCACCAACTACGAAAGCTTGCTCATCACCGAGGCGGCGTCAGGGTCCATGCGAGAAATCATACCCAAACCAGCAAAAACCGTCCCCTTACTATATTGTGACAATTTTTGAATTTCCTCCCGCAGAGGGACGGGCCCGACTTGACTGTATGAAGAGGCCCTGGGACACAACAACACACAAATAAAACGTAGTTTCCCTATATTTTCCCATATTTTCTGTGTGGTTTCTGTCTTCCCCCCCACTTCCCATATTTTCCCATATTTTCTGGGGGGTCGACGATTCATTGTGTCTGTGTGTTTTTTTTCCCTCCAGACTGTCGCACCACGGAGACATCCCACCAATCCCTGGAGTTGGCCTCGCCCTGCGCCCCCCAACGCCGCATGTTGGAAGGGGCCCCGGGACACGCACAGAAACAGACCCAAACAACAGGATGCCCCGTATTTGCCAATGTTTCCTGGGCGTTTCTCTTCCCCCCCACTTCCCGTATTTCCTTATATGTTCTGGGGAATCGACGATTCATTGTGTCTGTGTCTTTTCTCTCCTGAATTTTGCGACCCGTCGCTCATGGCAAGTGGCGACGCGTGGGCGCGAACCACATGGTGAGACTGAGGGTGGAGATGCCGAAGTGGTCCACCTTGGCGCGCGGAGCCGCGTCCGACGCAAGTCTAAGGCTCGAAGACTAAGCTCGCACAGTCAGGAGCGAAACTGTCATCAGGACTGCATGCGCCGTCTCGAGCCCCAGCACCCCATGGTATAATAGCGGTCGCACAAATCATCACCACAACAACACAAAGAAAGTGAAGATCGTAGCCGTGGCACCAGGCGGAGGAGAATAGGCACCGGCAGGCGGCTTGTCGCAAGGCAGCTTCACGCAAATCGATTGGATCCCGCGTCGTGGGTGCGTCTCTTGATTCGTCCGCTGGCGAGTCGCCATCTTACGGACTTACGGATTGCAGCACGTAGTCGCAAAGAGAAGGATAATAATGAGGATGCGGAGGGGGGAAGAGCGGGAGAATGAGAAGGAGGAGAACGACAAGGAGGGGTAGGCAGGGAGCTTCAACCAGCTGCCACGTTCAGCTCGCGCTGCGTGGTGGCATCAAAAGGTGCTTACCTGCGCTTCACGTTGCCAACTCGTGACAGGGTTGCAATCGTGGTGGCCGCTATGATGCTGCTGATGACGACGCTGCTGCTCCTCCTCCGCCTGCAAGCTCTCTTCCTCGGGCCCCCGTCCACCCTTTTCCCCAGTCCCCCTCGCTCCCCCCCGCCCCCGCATCCTCCTCCTCCCTTTCCCTGTCCATCATTTTTCTCGTGCCCCTCCTCAGCCGCTTGTGCATCCCTCGCCCCCATGCCCCCAACCCCTCCCTCTCCACCGTGCTCCTTTCTAGGGGAGCAAAAAGTAGCATAAACATAAAAGCTCGGAGGTCCGCGCGGATTTCTCAGATCGGCAACGGAGGCGCCGCGGGGGGGCCCCAGCGCCGATCCGAGAAATCCGCGCGGACCTCCGAGTTGTTATGTTTATGTCACTTTTGGTTCCCCTATCCTTTCCCCTCCCCTGCTCCCTCCCGCCATGACCCTTTCTGCACTGCCGATGTCCTGCTCCTCTCCCGCCCTCCCTCTTCTTGTGCGCCCTCATGCCCCCACGCAAACCAGCCTCGAGCTGACCCCTACCCCCAAGACTGACAAACCCAGAGGCGACGACAAACTGAAGGGGCCCTGGGACACACAAATAAATACACACAAATAAAAAGTGGCCCCATATTTTCCCATATTTCCTGGGTCTCTGTCTTCCCCCCCACTTCCCATATTTTCCCACACTTTCTGGGGCGTCGACGATGAACTGTGTCTGTGTTTTTTCCCCTCCTGACACGAACTTAGGGGGACGTGCCCCCGAGAAGCTGAGGGGATCCTTCAGATGGGCGTCGAGACAAGCCGGCGCAGATCACGGCGACAGCGAGGTACTTCAGGCCGGCTGCCTGCCTCCCACCCTGCCATCCCGCCGACCCCCAGAGGCCTTCGTCGGGGGGGAATAAAGGTGGGGTAGGGGCAACGGTGGGGTTGGAAAGAAGATCGCTCCGAACGGCCCCCGGAAGAAGGAACCGCGTTAAACCGGAGCATCCAGCTGGGCCCGTTCCCCAGCCCCATCTTGGGATAACCCTCCCTCTGCGAAGCCCCGACTTCGGAGGTCTCTGGCCTTTGCGGGGCTCCCCTGGCGGCCTCCAGAGCCTCCCAAAAAGCCACAAGCGTTTCACAGCCGCGATGCGGTCCGCCTCTCTATTGGGCCCCTTCCGAAGTGTGTGTGGTAACGATACGACTGTGCCAAGCCGCAGATGTTGCCCCAGGCCGAGCGGTCGCTGTTGCGCAGGCTCCATCTCAAATGGACAGGACGCCCGCGGCGACACCGACGCCGAGCCCTGCTCAAGTGGGCGACGGCTGCTGCCCGCTTTCGTCCCCATGTGTAATGTCTCGCCTCAAGGTTCTCAAGGTCCTTCTCCTCCTCCTCCTCCTCCTCCTCCTCCGCCTCCTCCTCGCTGCAATGGCTGAGGGCGGACACGTCTGTGTACCACCCTGCTCGGCCGCGACTACTGCAGTCGCGATCTTATCTCTTTTAACATGTGGAACAGGATCACATTGTTCAACGCCCCAATGTAACATTCAATGGTCAGCGAGCCATCGTCTGATGGAGATGGTCAACGAGCCATTGTCAACAGGACCCCCGTGAGATGATCAATGTGACAACGTCCATGAGATGGTCAACGAGCCATTGACCATGGAGATGGTCCATTTGCTCGTTTTCAACGATCCAATGCGACGCTCCTCAACAAGATCTCTTCAACGCCCCAGTGGCTCGTTGACCACCTCCTCCTCTTCCTGCCGATGCCCTCGCCTCCTGGGCGCAGCACCCGCCCTGACACGTCTGCGTACCACACCACTCGGCCGCGACCACTGCAGTCGCGACTGTCTCCCATTTTACCATGCCGAACAAAACCCATCCTTCAACACCCGAGTGCCTCGTTGACCAGGACGAAGAAGGGTGAACGAACAACAAAAAACATCCGCCGTCGGGGACGCCTGACCCAGGGCGGCTCGGAAGTGAATGCCCCAACGTGCCACGGCAATTAGGGGCACTACCCTTCCGGCCGTCCCTGGGCAAGCGCCCCCGACGGCGGCATAATGATTTCACACCGCTCTTCACAGGCTATTCCCACCAGCCTTCTGGGCGACAAGTGGTCTAACGATGACTCTCTTTCCTCCTCCACAATTCCTTCTCCCGCTCCGGGGAGGGGCTTACCACTGCTCCCTGTGAATACACACCCCCTCCCCCAGGCGACCGGCCCCTAACCAGGAACCATGCTCCCCCCCACCATCCTTGTCAAAGCATATATATATATATGTATACACACACACACACCAAAAAAACGCACTCTGCCTGCACATTTGGAGCATGCGCGGCCAGTCCGATGCGGCCCCCCGCCCACACTCCCTGTCAAAATCAATGCAAAGTACACTTTGTGGCAAAATCTTGAGTCATGTTCGTGAGGCCCGCGAGCACTTTGACGGGCCAGACGAGACGGAAGGGGTCAGGGACGGGAGGGGTGTCAGCATATTGCATGCAGTGCGCAGGGCGAGCATCCCTAACAATAAACAATACAAAATGCACCTCGCACTAAATCTGGATAATGCGCGGCCACCCCGCAGTCACTGTCAAGTGGTTGTGACAGGGACGGCGGGGGTGGTGGCGTAGGGCGTATGGCCTGCTGTGCGCGGGCCCACCAGACACAAAAATGGGCCGACATGTTTTCCGATGTGTGCTGTCACGTGCGCAGGCGCACCTGGCACACTCTGCACGTTCCCGGAACGTGGCGCAGCTGGCGCGGCCGGAGTACGCGGCACACCTGGCACACCTGACGCACGCGGACACCAGGGGTGCGTGGCGCGCGTGGCGCGCCTGGCACGCGTGGCGCACCTCGCCCCAGCGTCGCGCACATGGAGTCGGTTTTGATTACAAGTAGCTGTCCATCCAAAGACGGCCGCTGAACATGCCCAGGCTCGGGTGTTACTCATGTTGGGAGGGCGGGTGGGAGTGAGCTAGACGACTTGCTATCTAGGTAGTGTCTTGACCCCTCCCACTACCCCCTGGACCTGGACCTGGAACGTCCAAGATGGCCCCAAGAGCGTCCAAGATGGCCCAAGATGGCTCCAAGAGGGCCTCAGAGAGCCCAAGATGGCATCCAAGACCGCTCACGATAGCCCAACATGGCTCAAGATAGCTAACCATACGACAAGAGGCCCCGAGAGGGCCACAAGATGGATCAAAGTGCTTTTGGCGGCCCCTCAGGACCTCCCCGAGAAACCAAAATCCTTCAGACGTCGAAAGAAAACCAATGATGTGTGCCTTCTCGCCTTTTCGCTTCCGATGCGCTTTTGAAGTCTCCAGATGGCCCTAAGATGGCCCAAGAGAGCTCCAAGAATGGCCCAAGAGGCCCCCAAGACTGCCGAAAGAGCGCCCAAGAGGGCCCCGAGAGCACCCCAAGTGGCTATTTCGATGGCCCCGGAGGGGAGAAGGAAATCGAGGACCCCCTCTCCTTTGATCGATTGTCTCCAAGATGGCCCCAGAAGGCGCTCCATAGCTCCCAAGAGGGCCCCAAGAGTGCCCCAAGAGGGCCCAATGAGGGCCCCAAGGCGCCTCAAAAGAGCCCCAAGAGGACCCCAGGACCCCCAAAGAGCCCCACTAGGGCTCCAGGGTGTCCCCCAAATATTTTCCAATACAGCCCCGTAGCTCCAAGAAGGCCTCCGATGCTCCAAGATAGCCTCCAAGATAGCTCACCTCTCCTCTACTTGCACGCTCTGTTTTCACTACATGTGTCTCTTGTCTCCATATCCCGACAACTCTCATGTATACTGGGGGGCGCCCCCCCCCGCCCCGTTCCTCTGACCGGAACTGCCGTCACCCGAACAAAAACACCAACTGCGGCAGACCTGCTTCTTGGTGATTCTGGCCAATTTAGCCGGGGCTCTACTACTAACCGGGTCCTCTTGCTGAGTATCGGTTAACCGATCCCCATCCCCAGCGGCGTGGCCCGGGCCCCACTGGCCGATTTACCCCCCTCGACGGGGATGTAGGCCGTTCCCTTCGGCTTCCGAGGGGTGTACCCCCGACTGGGGTGGTAATTTGGTGGGGGTCTCGAAGGGCATGGGGACGGGGATGGGGAGCGGACAGACGATACCCACTCACCTGGGGCCCTGGCTACACCCGAGCTAAATCCTGTCGATGTCCCCACCTCCTGGGCGCGCAGCGCCCGCCCGACACGAACGAGTCCGCGAGCCGCGCGGGCGGGGCTGCGACACCGCCGCCCCGAGGCGGCCGCCTGGACCACGTGTGGCAGCTCGGGCGGGACCTCGGCCGCTGCCGGCGCCGGCGGGGTCGGACGTGGGACCCATCTCGGGCGCGGCCTGACCGACCCCTTCCCAGAGATCCAACGCACTGAACAACATCAAAGAGGTTTTTCGCGGTTTTGAGCCTCTCGGGGCCCTCGCCGGGCTCAGATGTAAAGCTTGTTTAGAACAAGAAAAAACACGTAAACATAAACTGTTGGTGCTCCGCGCGGATTTCTTGGATCCGCGCTGGACCCCCCTCCCTGGCGCGCGGAGCGCGCTAGGGGCGACGCCGGAAGCACCGTCTTGGGTGGGGGCCCGAACGCGGATCCAAGAAATGCGCAAGGAACGTCAAACAATTATGTTTATGTTGTTTTTGTTTCGAATCTCGGGCGCGGCCTGACAGACACCTTCCGTGACGAGCATCTTCCGTGGTGTCAACAGCGCCCTCCAGGCCTCCTTCTTGACGGCCTGCCAGACCACCCCAACCCAACCCGAGGGCCCGAATTTCGGATCGGGAGAGGGTAGGGGCTTCAAATGGGTGTTTTCCAATGTTCCCCGACCCCCCCTCCCGCACTGGAAAGGGATGGCAAATTCGGGGCCTTCGGGTTGGGTTGGGGTGGTTTGGTGGGCGGTGGCGTCTGGCCGCGCACGTACGTCCTGGGATGGGGCGAGGGGGGCGTCACGGAATGGGGGTGGTTTGCTGGGGGTCGGTCGGGCCGCCCCTGAAACCAGCGGGACGGGGCTGCGGCAAGTGGGCCGAGGCGGACGGCGGAGGTAGACTTAGGTCGGGCGTGTCCCCCTACAGGGGGATGTGGAACGAAAAACAAAAGATACCCCAAAATATTCAAAAGTGTGTCCCCAAACCATGTTTTGACTTTTCTGAATATCCCTCCGGTGATGCATCGGCGATACGGCGCGATCCTCCGACCGCATCTACTCCGACCCCATCTAGGAGACCCAGAAAAGGTTTATGTTTAAGTCGGGCCCGTCACCCTACAGGGGGATGTTCAATGAAAAAAAAGCCTGGCGAGGGACCCAACCATACGCAGTTGTAAATACAGTCGTTGTTAGCATCGCATTCGGTGGATCTCCTCATGGGGCCACGAAGCGTGTGAAGGGTGTGCCGACATGGGGAGCGGCCGCCATGCGGGCGCTGCCACTGAGGCCTGAATTCGAGACCCCTTCATGGGGCCACCAAACGTGTGTGTGTGTGTGTGTGTGTGTGTGTGTGTGTGTGTGTGTGTGTGTGTGTGTGTGTGTGTGTGTGTGTGTGTGTGTGTGTGAAGCGTGTGCCGAAATGGGGCGCTGCCGCTATGCGGGCGCTGCCACTGGGGTGAAGCCCCCTTATGGGGCCGCGCAACGTGCGAGGGGATAGTGGTGATGAAAACGATGACCAGCCCGTGCAATTTTGAACGCCGCAGTTGTGAGAGCCGCAGTTGTGAGATCGCCTTCGGTGGAACTCCCTATGGGCCATGGGGCCACAACACGTAGGGGCCCGAACGACTCACCTCCGACCGAGAACTGAGGGGCCCGAACGACTCAACTCTGATCGAGAACTGAGGGGCCCGAACGACTCACCTCCGACCGAGAACTGAGGGGCCCGAACGACTCACCCCCGACCAAGAACTGAGGGGTCAGAACAACTCATCTCCGACCGAAAACTGAGGGGCCCAAGCGACTCACCTCCGACCGAGATGCGATGGATCCGAACGACTCACCTCCGACCGAGAACTGAGGGGCCCGAACGACTCACCCCCGACCGAGAACTGAGGGGCCCGCACGATTCACCTCCGATCCAGAACTGAGGGGCCCCAGCGATTCACCTTCGACCGAGAACTGTGGGGCCCGAGCGACTCACCTCGTACCGAAAACTGAAGGGCCCTAACCATTCACCCCCGACCAGGCGGGTGTGCCAAAATGGGGCGGCGCCGCCATGCGGGCTGCACCACTGGGACCTTGTACGGAGCTCCCTTTGGGGCAACGAAACGTGTGAGGGGTGCGCCAAAACGGGGCGGCGCCGCCATGCGGGCTGCGCCACTGGGACCTTAGGTGGAGCTCCCTATGGGGCCACGAAACGTGTGAGAGGTGTGCCAAAATGGTGCGGCGCCGCCATGCGGGTTGCGCCACTGGGACCTTAGGTGGAGATCCCTATGGGGCCACGAAACGTGTGAGGGGTGTGCCAAAATGGGGCGGCGCCGCCATGCGGGCTGCGCCATTGGGGCCCTAGGTGGAGCTCCCTATGGGGCCACGAAGCGTGTAAGGGGTGTGCCAGAACGGGGCGGCGCCGCCATGCGGGCTGCACCACTGGGACCTTAGGTGGAGCTCCCTATGGGGCCACGAAACGTGTGAGGGGTGTGCCAGAATGGGGCGGCGCCGCCATGCGGGCTGCGCCACTGGGACCTTAGGTGGAGCTCCCTATGGGGCCACGAAACGTGTGAGGGGTGTGCCACACCGGGGCGGCGCCGCCATGCGGGCTGCGCCACTGGGACCTTAGGTGGAGCTCCCTGTGGGGCCACGAAGCGTGTGAGTGGCGTGCCGAAACAGAGACATGCGGAGAGCAAAGGCAAGGATGGGGAGGAGGGAGCAGGAGGAGGAGGAGGAGGAGGAAGGAAGGAAGGAAGGAAGAAAGGAAGGAAGGAGACGCGAGCGCTGTCTCTTCAAAACGAGGACCCAACAACACAGGATGGTTGGGAAACACCCCAAAAGTGCTCCAAAAAGGTCAGAGAATATACAACAAATAGTCCCCAGGCTATTTTTGGACTATTTTCTGATTATTTTTGGTGTATTTACCATTTTTCGTCGAGAATCCCCCTGTAGGGGGGCAGGCCCGACTCAAGTTCATGCATATGCCGCTTCCCTTCTACTCCGACCCCATCTACTCCGACCCCATCTAGGAGGCCTCGAAACAGTTCATGTATATGCCGTTTCCCTTCCTCCTCCACCACATACGACACCAGGCCAGAACGAGCTCAAAGACGGCCCGGCTGTGGCCCAGGGCCTCGGCCGGACTGCACCGGTCCCGTCGAAAGGACTTCACACAGCTGCGTGCGCCAGCGGTGGAGGGGGAGGAGGAGGAGGAGGAGGAGGAGGAGGAGGAGGAGGAGGAGGAGGAGGAGGAGGAGGAGGAGGAGGAGGAGGAGGAGGAGGAGGAGGAGGAGGAGGAGGAGGAGGAGGAGGAGGAGGAGGATTGCCTTCTCAGAACCCCGACCCCCGACGTCATAATTTTTTCGTGACGTCGACCCCAAGAAGGTCTGGACCCCTTCCCCAGAACCGGTTCTTCGTCCTGGGTCGTTTTTTGACGGTCCCGAGGCCCTGTAAGGGCCTCCAAGGACCGAAACAAGCGAAGAACCTTCCGTCGTGCTTTTTCCATGGCTCGAGGGGGTTCTGGGAAACCCTCCAGGCTGCCAACAAGGCCGCCCCCATCGCGCCAGCCTCAAGTCCGGCGTGTCCCTCTACAGGAAGAATATGCAAAAGTGAGCAGAAAATGTCATGTGGACGATTGTTCTACGATGTTTCTAACACGTTTGTGCATTCGGGTTTTTCTTGGTTGTCCAACCTCCACCTATAGGGGGACATGCCCGACCAAAGGCCCACGCTCGGCGTCGGAGCCCAGGTGGCGGCCGCGTGGGCCCCAGATCGAGAGCCCGCCCGGCCGCCGGAGCGGCCAGCTTTCTCCCCGCCATATGCTGGCATTGGGGCCGCCGGGCTGGCCGAACGGGCTCGGACACCGAACGGGCGAACGGGCTCAGAAGGGAGCCCTGGGCTCTGTTGCTCCCATCGTACTGAAGGACCACATCCCGGAAGTACCCAGAGGGGTATCGAAACACTGTCGAACGAGTATCGCCTTCCAGGGGCCGACACGTAAAAACTTTCAGCTTCTGTACCTTCTAGGTGCTCGAAATTCCTGTGATCAAGGCGAAAGTAGGTTAGAACATCACTAAACCCTGGGTAGAATAAGGTCGGGTGTGTCCTCCTACAGGCGGGCGTTGGACGAAACATGAAATAGAAAAAGAGCCAAACAAACATAATGAACAATACACTACATACGCAAAACAAACTCGGCCCCAGACTATGTTTTGACTATTTTTGAATAGTCCTCCTGTCGGGGGGCATGCCCGACTTCAGAATAGAAGAAACAACAGCGTAAACAGAACTTCTTAGAGGCCTCCTAGATGTGGTCCGAGTAGATGGGGTCGAAGGATCGCGCCGCATCGCCAATGCATCGCCGATGTATCAGCGGTGCGTTGGCGATGCACCAGCGACGCTGGCGATGATTCGGCGACGTCGGCGTGAAGCAAATCGGGCTCTGCATCGAGCCGCATCGTCGATGCATCGGCGATGCGGCGCGATCCTCCGATCCCATCTACTCCGACCCCATCTGGGAAGCCTGAACTTTTGGCGCTCCGCGCGGGTTTCTTGGATCCGCGCCGGGCTCCCCGCGCGGAGCGCGCCAGGGGCGGCGCCGGAAGCGCCGCTGTGGGGGGCCCCAGCGCGGATCCAAGAAATCTGCGCGGAGCGCCAAAAGTTTATGCTTAAGTCGGGTATGTCCCCCTACAGGGGGATTTTCGACGAAAAATCGAAAATACCACCAAAATACTAAAAAAATAGTGCAAACATAGTATGGGGACTATGTTTTAAAAACATGTGTTGGCCATCTGTTGGCATTTCGGGGGTATTTTCTATTTTTCGTCGAAAATCCCCCTGTAGGGGGACACGCCCGACAGAAGTTTATGCATCTGTAGTTTTCCTTCGAGAGAACCTCCCTTGCTTGTTTCTGTGCTCCTCCACCACAAGCGATACCAGGCCAAGACAGGCTTCCCCCACCGTGCTGGCTTCGATCCCGTCCCCTTGGCCGAACGAGCTCGGACACCGAGCTGGCTCGGAAGGGAGCCCCGAGGCAGGAAGAGGAAGCTGGACGAGAAGAAGAAAAAACGCCATAAACTGAAGGGGCCCCAGGACACACAAAGAAATACACACAAATAAAAATATCCCCCATATGTTCCCATATTTTCTGGGTTTCTGTCTTCCCCCCACTCCCCATATTTTCCAATATTTTCTGGGGAATCGAGGATTAATTGTGTCTGTGTGTTTTTGTTCCCTCCTGAGAGAAGAAGAAAAAACGCCATAAACATAAACATAAACTTTTGGCGCCGCGATGGGACTTCCCCGGCGCGCGGAGCGCGCCAGGGGCGGCGCCAGAGGCGCCGCTGTGGGGGGCCCCAGCGCGGATCCGAGAAATCCGCGCGGACCGCCAACAGTTTATTGTTTGTGGCGTTCCTGTCTTCTTCGGGAAGAGGAAGCTGGACACTGTCTGGGGGGCGGCCAGGAGGGGGGTGCCCAAGAGGGGGAGGCGCAAGTCATGGCCGGCGGCATGTGCGCGGCCCAGGGGTGGGGGGGGCAAGGGACGTATTGAAATGAGAAGAGGCGCCATGAAACCTGGGCAGATAACTTGCCCCCCGACGTGACATCCGCAATCTTCGGTCGTCTCCACGCGGATTTTGACGAAAATTCAAAAATACTGAAAAATACCCAAAACGAATAAAAAAAACCAAACAAATCAGAGCCACCAGGCTGACCAGTCCGACGCCGCTTGGGAAGGGAGGCCTGTTTCCCAGCACGTGCGCCCTGAACCCAGCCCTCTCGAGCCCTGACAACAAAAATCACGACGGGAAGTTTCTCGCTGTTTTCGGCCACTGGAGGCATTTACCGGGCCTCGGGGCCGTCAAACAAACAACGGCCCAGTACGAAAAACCAGTCCTGGGGAAGGGGTCCTGACCTTTGGGGTCGACGCACTCGTGCTTCCCATTCGGATTTCCGTACACACGCAATCAACTTGCCGCGTCTTCCTCGCATGTCCCGGAGAAGGGCCAATTGAGCACTCTTCTCGCCAACGCGTCCTTCCCGATGCTAGGCTTCAGTCAGTCAGTCAGTCATGAAAGAATCACGACGTCGGGCCCACCGATGTCGTGATTTTTTCAATACGGGGTCCCTGGAAGTCTCGACCCATTCCCCAGGACCGGATTTTCATCCTGAGTCGTTTTGTGACGGTCCCGAGGCCTGGCGAGGGCCCCTAGAGGCCGAAAACGGCGAAAAACCTCCGTCTTGATTTTTTCAATACGTTGGATCTCTGGGGGGGTCCCTTCGGCAGCCCCTTCCAGAAGCTCTCGGAGCTCCTTGCAGAGCCTTTTGGAAGGCTCTCGGACGCCCCCGTCGCAGCACCGGGCGAGGAGGGGAGGGGAAGGCACAGGGAAAAGGCCGAGCCAGTTTTAGGTCGGGCGAACGAACGAAGCAGCCATACGCCAAAAGCGCGTGGGCAAGGACAGGCAGAGCGACACGCCAAATGCGTGCAATAAAAAGTTACGGCAAGCAGCCTGCCAAAGTACACAGACACGAAATTCAACATAGTAATACAAAGCGCCCGACTGTGAAGCAGAAACAGAAAAAGCAGAGCGCCCCACGACTGTGAAGCACAATACCATTTCTCATGGCTAGTCATCGGTGTTAGCCCGGCCTGGGATGACATAGCCAGCTGTCGCCGGACAACTGATGCGATACGAAATTCTACAGACAGGTCGGGCAGGTCCTCCTATACAGGCGGATTCTGGACAACCATTAAGAACAGTCAGAACAGATGCAGAAACGCTCAGAAGTATGAAACCTATCGCCCCCAGACTGAATTTCTACGACTTTTGAATATTCCTCCTGTAGAGCGACGGGCCCGACTTGAAGCCAATTTCGGAGGGGGGGGGGGGCCCCGAGGCTCCCAGATCCCGTCCACGGCGCAGGGGCGCCCGGGACAGGGCCACCGGACCAACGGGAATGCCCCGGACAGCATCAGCATAGACGCGTGGATGAAATCAGCAAGCTCTACACCTGAGCCCCCCTGAGGCACGTATAGACGAAGAAAAACGCCATAAACATTGACTTTTGGCGCTCAGCGCAGATTTCTTGCAGGGATGGGGGCCCAGGCGCGGATCCAAGAAATCCGCGTGGAGCGCCAAAAATTTATGTTTATATGATTTGTTCTTCTTCGATTTACATGTGAGCCCCCTTGATGTGCGTATCGGAGAACAAAGAATGACATAAACATAAAAACTCGGAGGTCCGCGCGAATATCGTGGATCTGCGATGGACCACCCTTCCTAGCGCGGATCCAAGAAATCCGCGCGGAGAGCCACAACTTTATGTTTATGGCGTTTTTTCTTCTTCGATGGACCAAACCTGAACAGCCAAACCGAACCACTTGAAACCGCACAAATGCCCCCCTGAGCACGCCAGAAACTAGAGCCAACCGAACAGGACCGGACGACGATGACGAACCCCTGCAAACCGGCCAACCACAGCAACAAAACCGGCGCAACCGAACCCGCCGCCGAACTGGCCCGGCCCGAACCGAATCGAACGCCTCCTGCTGACGGCCCCGGGCCCCGA
Organism: Prorocentrum cordatum; assembly: GCA_963575745.1. NCBI lineage: Eukaryota > Dinophyceae > Prorocentrales > Prorocentraceae > Prorocentrum > Prorocentrum cordatum. Next base: position 43,362 of record CAUYUJ010020519.1, on the reverse strand, counting down.
AACGAGCCCCTGGACACCAAAGCCGACGAAAACTTCGATCGGCGACGACGACGGCAACGAGAAATTCTAAGCTTTGCGCGAGGAGCGACCGTCCTGGCATTCGTATAAGCCTACCATGTCATGCCCTCAGAACCCAAAATTGCTCTAAGAACAAAAACAAAGTTCTTAGAAAATAGAGCCGGTGTGTCAAAACAAGACAGCCCCAGCCAGAAATGTTCTAAGAACAGTCCGTGCGAACCACAAAAGGTTCTTCGAACATTCTTTGGTGGGCCTGTAGTCACGCCAAGACGCTTCGCCACTGCTTGAAAGGTGACGACGTTGACGTCGACGACGACGTCGAAGGGCGACGTCGACGAGGAGCGTTCCCGACGTACTCCGTGGCCTCCCGCGGGGGGGTCCGAGGCGAGGACGTACTCCTCGGTGACCGGCCGCCCAGCGCACCTGCGCGGCGAAGCTCGTGTAAGGTCGGGCATGTCCTCCTACAATTATGTTGTTCCCATCGTACTTGAGAACCGGAACCCCAGAAACGATTTCGAACACCAAAAAAATGATCGAAACAACGTCGAAGGGCCCGACACGTGAACACCCTCCAGTCTCGGTATTTTCTTGGTGTTTCAGGCTAACGCAGGTTGGAACATCATAATCTCACAGGCGGGTTTTGGAATAAGAATGGAAGCGAGTCAAAAACTAAGCAAGCATTGTGAAACATAGCCCAAACATCGTCCCCAGACTATTCTTGTTTTGGACATTTTTGAATATCTTTTCTGTAGAGGGAAATGCCCGACCGAAAGCTGGGGGGCGAGGGCAAGATGACCACCCACATCCGGGAGGACGTGGGTAGAAGCACGAAGCAGGAAGGCACTCCCACCCGCTCCTCCTCCTCCTCCTCCCTCCTCCCTCCTCCCTCCTCATTCCGCCTCCCTCCTCCTCCTCCGCCTCCTCCTCCTCCTCCTCCTCCTCCTCCTCCTCCTCCTCCTCCTCCCCCTCCCCCTGGGAGCCCTCTGGGGCCCAGGAGCGCCCCCCTGGATCCTCGACTCTCACAGGATCCCTCGCTGCGCCGCCGCGCCCCGGCAGCCCGCCTCTCGAGCGCCTCGAACGGCACCCCCCGGCTGGAGCCGCCCTGGCCGCGGCCGCGACCAGCGCGGCCGCCGGGCGGGGGGCGCGTCTCCGGGCGAAGGCCGTCGCCGTCGCCGGCGACGTCGCCGTCGTGGCAGCCGCATCCCTCAACTCCAGGAGGAGGAGGAGGAGGAGGCAGAGGAGGAGGAGGAGGAGGAGGAGGAGGAGGAGGAGGAGGAGGATGGAGGAGGAGGAGGAGGAGGAGGAGGAGGAGGAGGAAGAGGAGGATGGAGGGAGGAGGAGGAGGAGGAGGAGGAGGAAGGAGGAGGCCCCTGCTTCTCCTCGCTTCCTCTCTTGCTGCTCCTTCCTCCTCCGGCCCCTCCACATCTCCGTCGGCGCGCCCTCGCCCTCACGAGGGGGTGCAACGCAGCGGAGCGAGCGGCCGCGGGGCGGGGGGGCGTCTCTGCCGCCGTCGCCGTCGGCGTCGCCGTCGTGGAAGCCGCATCCCTCCCCACTCCTGACCCCCTGCTTCTCCCTGTGCGCGTTTTCTTCTTCGGCGTTTCGGCATTGGGCGGAAAGGGGGGGGGGGCCTGGCTCCGGACCTCTGCTTTAATGCCACCGTTTGCAACAGTGCGTCCTACGAGGGAGACCCCACCTGCTCGAAACAGGCGCCCCAAACAGGCAAGATCTGCTCCATAGGGAGGGAGTTGGGGTGTGGGGGCCCGCGCCAATCGGCAAAACAATTAACAAAAACACGATTACACTCCTTCATCTCCTCCTGCTCCTCCCTCGTCCTGCACCTCAATCCGCCGATACGGCGTGTGAGTTTGAAACAGCGTGGGCTTGAGCTTCGCTCGAGTTCCGCTCTGTGTGTGTGTGGGGGGGGTGCGATGTGCTCCGCTTTCCGCTCCGTCGCAGCTCCGCCCTGTGGGGAACGGGGGTGCAATGTGCTCCGCTTTCCACTCCATCGCAACTCCGCTCTGTGGGGGGGGCGATGTGCTCCGCTTTTCGCTCCGCGGTCCCGAACCACTCCACACCCAGAATTCCCCGGTCCTGGAGAGCATTCGGTCCCGGACGCCCACCCCCCGGCAATGGACGGGGAAAAGGAAGAAGCTCAGGCCGCCGCTTCGCGAGTGGAAACACATAAGGAGGAAGGATGGACAGGAGGATGAGGAGGAGAGAAGAGAATGGAGGAGGGGACATAGTGAGGGGGAGCACGGGCAAGGCGTAAAATAGAAAGAGATTGCAAAACAAGAAAAAGAAAGAGGAGAAAGAAATACGGACGAAGGAGGTGGGGGGAGGGACGAAAGGGGAGGAAAGAAATGACAGGCAGGGGGGAAGGAGAAGGAACGCACAGGACTGCTGCCAACAGCAGCGGGAAGCCCCCTGGATCGGCGGCACTGGCCGGAGGCCAACACAATAAAAACCCGATCACATTCCTTCATCTCCTCCTGCTCCTCCCTCGTCCTGCACCCCCTCATCTCCGTCAGCGCGCCCTCATCCTCACAACGGGGCGCAACGCATCGGAGAAAGCGGCGGGACTACGCCCTGCAGGCGACCTGAAACCTGCAGGCTGCTTCATGGAGGACGCTTCAGATGCGAAAAGGGTCGGACCCACTGCTTGCGCCACAAGCCTTGCCGCGCGAAAGTCGATCCAGATTCCACTTCGTCCTGGGAACGACACAAACTGACCCCCCGTATAGACACGCAAATGGACGATGGCTCAGAGAATTCTATGAGAGTTCCGAGTCCGCCGCGAGGCCAGGTTCGACAGATGACAAATCGGTAATTCGCGCTCGGAAGAGAGATTTATGGCATCATGTGGCGTGGTTCTCAGATGGCAGTACTTGTCTTCCTGGTGCCCTCTCGCTGCCGTACGGCCTCGGGAGGCCCCATCCTCAGAGCTCAATTATGTCAGACCAGGCGTGCGCATAGTTCGGCAAAGACACGATGCGAACAGACAGAGGTAATCCTAACCCCAAGCGCCCTCATAGAGTGAGCTTTAAGCGCCCAGCGCGCGCGATTGGAAAGCAAGGCTCCCGATCTCGGGCGAGCTGCAGCGAACAGCAAATGCAACTGCGGCGCATTACGGCCGCGGCCGTGATCAAAGCTGGCACTCGACCGCCGGCAAGGCGGTCGACCGGCGCGACACGAGCGGCTCCCCTGCGGCAGGTGGCCTGGGTCAAAATGGCTACAAGTCCTCCTCCTCCTCCTCCTCCTCCTCCTCCTCCTCCTCACTTGACCCAGCCCCTGTCGACACTGCGCCGAAGCTAATCTGAACCACTAAAGCTAACGTGACCAACGGCTCGGCGACACCAGCGTGTCACGCGCGCGCGGTGTAGCAGATGATGCGCCTGGCCGTCGCTGAGGCGAAAGCAACTTTCGCAATCGTGGATGCGGCCGACGCTGAAGCGAAAATGAGCATCGCAATGACAGATGTGGCCGGCGATGAGGCGAAACCAACATGCGTAATCGTGAATGTGGCTGGGGCTGAGACCAAAACGACAGTCGCAATAATGGATGTGGCAAACGGTGAGGCCAGAGCATCCGTCGCAATCGTGGGCGTGTCCCACTGCACGCGCGCACCGGCTATAGCGAAACAAACAGCACCACAGGGACGAGCACTGCCAGAAGCAGCAGCGCCAGGCGCAGCACGAGCACGAGCGCAACCAGCAGCGCTAGTGCAAGCAACATGAGGGACACCAACAACTCCTCTCTGCCCAGCACCACGGCAGACAACACCACCACGCGCACCAGCACCAGCAACACTAGCAGCACAAGCATGGCGACCACGACAGGAAGCAGCAGTATCACGCGACGCAGCAGAAGCGCTACCCGCAACACCAGCGTGACCACAACGACATCAGGCAGCAACGCCGGACGCAGCAGCGCCAGCGCCACCAGGCGACCCGGCACACGGCGGCCGCCGTCGTGCGCAGATCTCCTGCGGACTGCCCCCTCCTCCTGTTCGACGCAAGACGGCTTATGTCGCCATCTGTTCCTCGAGAGTCCTGGGCGGGCGCAGGATGTGCAAACCAGTCTTTGGGGGCCTGATGGCGGCCTCGGGGGACCCTCTGAGGTCGGGCGGCTCCACAAATCACTGGGACCTCCCCGTTTTGAGTCCCTCGTGGGGCTCTTTGCGGCCCGCTTGCGCCGTCTTGGGCGCCTCTTGGGCCGCCTTGGGGCCTCTCTCTTGGGGGGCTCCCTCGGCCGTCTTGGGGCGGTCCACGGGGGCCTCTTGGGCAGCTGTTGTTGCTGCGAGTCTCTGCCTCTCGGGGCTCTCTCAGGCTTCGCCTTGGAGCGCTTCGCCTCTCAGGTGTCGTCGCGGAGCGCGCCGTCGGGGCTCTCCTCGGTTTCGTCTCTGGCGCTTCGTCTTGGAAGCGCTTCGTCTCTCAGGTTCCGTCTTGGAGCGCTGCGTCTTTCAGGCTTCTGGCGCCCGAGACGCTTCGTCAACCGTGTGAAGCTCACGGAGGATTTCTTGGGCGGCCTGAGCCGCCCCGACAGCGGTCTGAGCGCTGTTGGAGTGCACACCTGGGCCCCCCGAGGAGCTGGCGGGGCCCCCGGCACCCACATGTGTGGCTTCCGGGTTCCGGCCCGGGGCCCCCCTGGGCCGGGTCCTCGGCTGCATGCGTATAATCCTGCAAGCCCTTCAGGGCGTGAGTGGTTTAGGAGGTTGGCTTTTCCCGCCCCCTGCTTCCCCTTCGGGGAAGGGTTTAGCACTGTTCGCTATTAATCAACACCACCTCCCCCGGGCGACCCGTAGCCAACCAGGACCAATGAGAAACCTCCCCACACATCCCTGTCAAAAGGCAATACGGAGCACAACATGCACTTCGCGGCAAAATCTGGATCGTGCGCGGCCACCCTGCGGTCACTTGGCGTTTGACGAGGACCGCGGGGGTGCTGGCATATTGCCTGCTGTGTACAGGTCCGCCAGACACCATGATGGCCTGCTAGCTGCGATTGCGCACTGGTTTTTTTCGACAAGCATGGTGGGGGGCGACACGTGTCCTGCTGTGTGCTGTCGCACTCTGCGCGGCTGGCACACCTTGCGCGTGCCCTGGACGTGGCGCACCTGGCGCGGCTGGACCATGCGGCACACATGGAGCACGTGGCGCATCTGGCGCGCGAGGCGTGCCTGGCACGCTTGGGCCCCAGGGGCACCTGGCGCACCTTAAGCGCCTGGCACGGGTGGCGCACCTCGCCCCAACGTCGCGCACATGGGATCTGCTGTGGTTCCCAATAGCTGTCCATCAATAGACACCCGCTGAACATGCTGAGGCCCAGGTGCTACTTTTAAGTCGGGCGTGTCCCCCTACAGGGGCATTTTCGACTGAGGAAAAAGCCCCCGAATGGTCAAAAAATACTCAAAACATCCCCTGGCTATGTTTTGTCAATGTTTGAATTTCCCCCTGTAGAGGGACAGGCCCGCCATAATGCTACTTGTCTATTCGGGGGGTAGGTTGGAGTGAGCGAGACAGCTTGCGGGCGGGCAGGTTGTCTTGACCCCTCCCCCTTCCCCTCCCCCTGGGCCTGGACGGGGGGGGGCGACGGGTTTTTGGAGCGTCCAAGATGGCCTCAATGAGAAGGCCAACATCCTTGATTTTACCGAGGTTATGGGCCACTTTGGGTCTCCTGGGAGGGAGGGGGGGGGGGGGGGGGCAAATTAAGTACTCGATCGATCACCTCCGAGACGGCCTCAGGAGGCCCCCAAGGATGCCTCAATTGATTTACCCCAGAATTAACCCTCTCGTCGAATCTACAAAAAACGCGCTACATTCGACTGCAGAACGCGATTCACCCCAA
>CAUYUJ010020519.1:0-32500 GCA_963575745.1 Prorocentrum cordatum | reverse complement strand
CGAGTCGTCTGTAGGAGATTGCGGCGTCGGGCTACCTCGGCCAGGGGCGGCGGAGTTTCGCGGCACCTGCACGCTTTCAGCACGCAGGAGAAACCGCGGGAACATCGCAATCGCAGGGCATTTCGCCGACGGGCCACGGGGGCGCTCGTTTTCCCCTGGGCGCACGGTCGGTAGATGTGGCGGAAACCGAATACATGTAGCCCCGACGGAATACAGATAGCCAAGCATGTGTACGTGTTATCGCACAACACTTTAAAACCTCGTGAAATACCAGGAAACCGATGCGCATAAGCGACGCTGAATGCACAGATTCGTCTTTGCGGCGCCCGCGGGTCTCGTGCCACTACGGCACCCCGCTTCACGCGCGGCGCGCCTGTATCGGCGGCGCCGCCCGGGAGGGAGGTGAGAAGGGGCGGGCCCTCTCGGAAACCTAGGAAGTTCCCCAGCCTTCTGAAAAAGTTCCTACCCGGACATGGTCGCGTCGTACAAAAATCAGGACGCGAGGTTTTCTGCCATTTTCGGCATCGGGGGGCCTTCGCCCGGCCTCGGGACCGTCAAAGAACGATTCAGGATGAAAAGAACGATCCTGGGGAAAGGGTCTGGACTTCTGGTGACCTCGTATTGAAAAAATCAGGGACGTCGCATGTCTGGGTAAGCCTTTTCCGAAGACGCAAGAAACTTATCAGGAGGCCGGCTGGCTTCTCAGAACTCCCGCCGCCTTCTGAGCAGGCCTGTTCATTATCATTTCCCCCCCTCGCTCGCCGCCGACTGGACAAAGGTGTCCCCGCGGCCACTCGGGCGTCGGCTTTCCTCCGACACAGCATAACCTGGCAAGATGCCGCGCTGCCCCGCCGCCCCCGAATGCGGTTTCTTGGCCCCGCGCCAACCCCGCAGAACCGGGCACCGCGGTCGCCGCGATGGACGCCCCCATATCCATGCCGCAACGGACATCGCGACCAATCATATCAGTCGTCGTCATCGTCGTCTTCGTCGTCGTCGTCGGCGGCGGCGGCGGCGTCGGCGTCGGCGGCGTCTGCGGCGGCGGCGCCGCCCCTCCGCAACCACTCCCGGCGGCCAGGCCGACCCGCCGCGGGCGGCCGGGCGCCAGCAGGCCGGCCAGCCGAGCTGGGACGACGGGGAGCGGGTGTCACCAGTGTTATGAAGGGGGCCCCAGGGCACACAAATCAATACACACAAACAAAAAGGATTCCCCACAGTTTCCCATATCTTCTGGGTTTGGGTCTTCCCCTCCACACCCCATCTTCTCCCATATTTTCTCGGGAATCGACGATTACTTGTGTCTGTGTGATTTTTTCCCCTCCTGATGTTATCGCGTTCAGCCCGCGCGCCGCAGCATCTAGTCAGCGCCGTCAATGCCACGAAATTCAGTGCGCCACCTTCACGCCGATCCTAGACTTGCGCCGCGCGACCGTGCAAACTCCCGCGCCCGAAACAATGCTGCTATTGCCGGGCCCAGATAAGTGTAACGCCCGCCCCTGGGATGCCCACACATGCGCCACAATGCCCACACCCGCGCCCACGCCGCCCACGCCCACGCCCACGCCCACGCCCGCGCCCACACTCACGCCCACGTTGAGGCAACTTCTGGGAGGACTTCGGCGGAAGGGTTGAGGAGGATTCAGCCCCATTGGGTGGGCTGCTGCGCCGGATGAGGCCGCGAACTCAACGGGATTAGGCTAGTGGAAGCGGGATTAAACCGGACTGAGCGAGGTTCAGCCGGATTTCGGATCAGGGCAAAATCATGACTTGACCTCCCAGGAGTTGCATCCGAAAAACATTGCGCCAATCAAGGGCCCCCTTAAGACGACGAGATATGTTAATTAGAGGCCTCCTAGATGGGGTCGGAGTGGATGGGGTCGGAGGATCGCGCCGCATCGGCGACACATCGGCGATACATCTGCGATGAATCGGATGCAACGGCGATACATCGGCGACGTCGGCGATGCATCGGCGACGTCCGCGTTAAGCAAATCGGGCTCCGCATCGAGCCGCATCGCCGATGCATCGCCGATGCATCGGCGATGCGGCTCGATCCTCCGACCCCATCCACTCTGACTCCATCTAGGAGCCCTAGATTCATATACCCTGAGATATGTGCGTTTGATAGGCCTGTTTTCCATCACCACCACCACCACCATAAGTTGGAGTGGGAAAGGAGGAGGAGGAGGAGGAGGAGGAGGAGCAGGAGGAGGATGAGGAGGACCCCCTCCCCTCCAACTTCTGGTGGTGGAGGGAAACAGGCCCATCGGCGTTGCCATTGTTGCTGCTTCCCCAATGATCGCCCGCTGTTGGGGCCCACCGACGAAGAAGCGGCCCGAGCCGCCGTGTCGTCAGCCATGCCGGCCGAACCCCTGGAAGATCCCGCTCGGCTGTCTGGACGCCCGACACGGATAAGATCTTTTTTTTTTCGTTCTGGGAGCCTCCATGACTACCTACCAGACCACCCCAACCCAACCCGAAGACCCGAATTTCGGGTTGGGGGGTTAAGGGGTCCACATGTGCTTTTTCGATGTTTCCCGACCCCCCCCCCCCCACTGGAAATCGAGGGTAAATTTAGGCCTTCGGGTTGGGTTGGGGTGGTCTGGTGGGTGGTGACTCCAGGGGTCCGAGGGCCTCAGTGAAGGGGCCCTGGGACACACAAATAAATACACACAAATAAAATGATTCCCCATATTTTCCCATATTTTCTGGGTTTTTGTCTTCCCGCCCACTGCCCATATTTTCCCATATTTTCTGGGGAATCGCCGATTAATTGTGTCTGTGTGTTTCTTTCCCTCTTGACTCAGACACAGCAGGAGCGCAGCAGCTCCCTATCGACAGTCCCGTGGCAACCTCACACCCGGCCCGTGAGAGGTCGGGCCCCGAGGCCCTGCCCTGCCGCGGAAGGGCGGGCGCCCGGGGCAGACATGTCCACCGAAGCCGGACGACATGGATACGAACAATGGCGTGAAAAATGCTGTCCAAAACCGACAGCGGCCGATTGGGCAGGCTGGTCCAAGTGAAGGGGCCCTGGGACACACACAAATAAATACACACAAATAAAAGGATCCCCTATATTTTCTCATATTTTCTGGGTTTTTGTCTTCCCCCCCACTTCCCATATTCTCCCATATTTTCTGGGGAATCGAAGATCAATTGTGTCTGTGTGTTTATTCCCCTCCCCAGACATATCCACCAAAGCCGGACGACATGGATACGAAAACTGGCGTGAAAAATGCTGTCCATAGGGGGAAAACAAGCCTACCTCGCTTTTGGCCACCCTCGCTTCCAAGAGATACCAAACGATGCCAAATTGCAGCCTGTGCTGGTCAGGCCGCTCGACGAGGAGGCGCGTGGTACGGTTTGGTTTTGCCTGGAAGCGAAGGCGGGGTAGGTAATTCACGCTCTGAGTCCAAAACCGACAGCGGCCGATTGGGCAGGCTGGTCCAAGACATGTCCCCCAAACGGGTTGGGCAGGCGGCCTTCTGTCTCAAACCGGCAACGCCCGCGGCGACATCGACAGCGAATCCTGCTCAGAAAGGCCAGGAACTGCTGTTGGCCTTCGCACCCGTTCTTACCGCCGGCGAGCCCGGGGGGGATGTCAGAAGCGGCGGGCCTTCTCAGAAGGCTCAGCAATCCCCCGGCCCTCTGTAGCATTTGCGCCTTCCCCGAAGACACGGAACACTTCTCAGAAGGCCGGAGGGCCTCTGAGAAGCCCCGCTGCCTTCTGGGAAGGCCTCCTCCTTCTCACTTCCCCCACCCCCATGGGGCTCGCGGCCTGTAATCTTGGAAGCTTCTAGGGCCACCGGGGGCTGAAGCAAGTCTGGAAAGGGGAAGCCGCCCAAAGGATTGCAAGAGTGCTTAGGAATCCATGGTTTCTGGCCGTCCTCGGGCCCTGCAGCATGCGTCTTGCTCATCCAAGTGTTGTTCACGGTGTGCGTGATTTCTCCACAGCGTCGCAAGAACCGACCGACATGCAAATTGTCAAACTCGGCTCTCTAACGTGCAGGCTACAGCGACGCCCATAGACAGTTACATACCACATGATGACTCCAACATGTGGACCTACATACCCAGACATGCGACGTCCTCATTTTTGCCGGACGGCGTCCCTGGAAATCCCGACCCTTTCCCCCGGACCGGTTTTTCATCCTGAGTCGTTTTTGACGGTCCTGAAGCCCGGCGAGGGCCCCCCGAGGCCGAAATTGGCCAGAAACCACCCGTCCTGATTCTTTTACGACGCCATCATGTCTGGGCAGCGACACCAACTATCGCCGCCTGAACGGCGATGCCCACGACGAAGTCCGTAGGGCATGGCATCCGATGTTGAGCAGGGACCAACCGTCCTTGCATTTCTATACCACGAAATTCTCTTAGAACCCGAACATGTCCCAAGATCAACAGCAATGTTCTTAGACCATAAGACCGATGTGTTGAAACAACACAATCCCAGCCAGAAATGTTTCAATTCGTGCAGGCCACAAAAGGTTCTTAGAACATTCTTTGGTAGGCCAATATATTGCACGCCAGGACGCTTCACCACTGCTTGATTGAAGGCCCCCCCTCGCTCGCCGCCGACCCTTTCGACCGCACCGCGCCGCTCTGTCCTGGCGCCCTGCGCCCTGCCGTGGCAGAGAGCCGACGTCCTGATTCTTTCAGGACGGCGTCCCCGCCCAGAGATCCAACGCAATGAAAAAATCAAAACGGTAATTGTTCGCTGTTTGGGGCCTCCCAGGACCGTCAAAAAACGACTCAAGATGAAAAACTGGTCCTGGGAATGGGTGGAGACTTCCGGGGACCCCGCATTGAAAAAGTGGCTACATCGGATCTCTGGGCGGAAGTCCCGACCCTTTCCCTGGGACCGGCTTTTCGCCCCGAGTCGTTTTCTGACGGCCCCGAGGCCCGGTAGAAGGGCCTCCAGAGGCCGAAATGGACCGCACACCTCCTGTCCTGACTTCTGCTCCGACGCGATCCTGTCTGGGGCGCGGCTATCTCCTGGCGCCCTGCGCCCTGCAGCGGCCAGCCGACCGCGCCGCCCTCGCCCCGGCAGCGCCCTGCGCGGGTCCGCGCCGCGGCCGCCCGGCGGGCGCCCTCCGCCGGCCAGCGGCGCTGGAGGCTACGCGGGCGGTCGCAGGGCCAAACGTGCCCCCTGCGCTACGTTGCTCCCATCGTACTGAAGGGCCCACATCCCAGAAATGTGTCTGGGCACCCAGAGAGAGTATCGAAGAAGTGTCGAACGAGTGTCACCTTCCAGGGCCCGACGCGTGAAAACCCTCCGGTTTCGGTACTTTCTTGGTGCTCGGAATTCTGTCTGGTGGTCGAGGCTGCAGTGGGTTGGAACATAAGCCAAACGTACCCCCTGCAATCCTGGCCAGGGCTGGACTAGGGCTGCTTTTTTCGTGTTCATTGCTTGTTCGTTGTCCCTCGTGCTGTCCTCGTTCCGCCTTCGCTGCAGAACAAAGCAAAAACGAAAGCGCTCCATAACATCGCCAAAACACCGCTGAGGTCGAGCCCTGATCCTGGCGTCTCATTTCTTCGAGCAAGGCGCGGTCCTCCCTCTCAGATCGATCCGGCTCGAAGAATGGCGCAAAGGACGGGGTTCTGGGTCTCTGGCCGTGGTTTTTACACACTTTCGCTTTGTTGGCGCCGTCGGACCTCAAGGAACTTGCCAGCCTGGAACATGTCCCTATCCCTATGCTGGGCATCTCCTCATCACGAGGCCAATCTTAAGGATTCCCTCATTTTTGGAGGGCGAATCCCTGAGATTGTCATCGCCTTTTCGCGTGTCAATCTTAGGGATAGGGAGACGTTCGAGGCTGGTAAGGTACGTCGGGGCCTGTGCTGGTTTCCCCAGGAACAGCCGCTGGCCTCGCCGGCCTCGCTCTTCTGCTTCTCGCTGGTCGTGCCCTGGACAGACGAGGTCAGGAGCAACGTGAAGACAGGAGGAGGAGGGGGAGGAGGAGGAGGAGGAGGAGGAGGGGGAGGGGGAGGAGGAGGAGGAGGAGGAGGAGGAGGAGGAGGAGGAGGAGGAGGAGGAGGAGGAGGAGGGGGTGTGGAGGAGGAGGAGGAGGGGGAGGAGGAGATGAGAGGGGGAGGGAGGAGGAGGAGGAGGAGGAGGAGGAGGAGGCTGTTCGAGGCCAGTGAGGAACGCGCCCCCAGGACGTACCCCCAGTGAGGTGTCGCAGCGGCCACGGAGCCACGGCGGGCGCGCCCACACGCAGCCGCTGGGCGCCCCGAGGAGGGCCCCGAGGCCGCCTTTTTAGGATACCCAGAGACCCGACGTCGTGACTTTTTTCGATGCGGGGTCCCCAGAACCCAGACCCCCCCGAGTTATGAAAAAATCGCGACGGGAGGTTTTTCCTAATTTTCGGCCTCCGGGGGCCCTCACCGGGCCTCGGGAGCGTCAAAAAACGACTCAGGATGCAAAGCCGGTCATGGGGAAAGGGTCGGGACCTCTGGAGGGCGACGTAATGAAAAAATCATTACGTCGGGGGTCTGGGGGAGTCCCGACCCATTCCCCAGGACCGGTTCTTCGTCCTGAATCGTTTTTTGACGGTCCCGTGGCCCGGCGAGGGCCCCCAGAGGCCAAAAACTTAGAGAAACCTCCGTTTTGATTTTTACCTAACAGCGAAGACTGATAGGTTTCTAGTGGGGTCAAAAGAGAGCATCATGACTCCTCAGGGGGGTCGGGGCGGGACCCGGCGCGGGACCCGGCGCGGCTGCCGTCGAAGCCCACATCGCCTGGGACATCCTCGCAAAATCGCTCTTGGCGCTGCTAGAACTCCATTCCCGGCGTACATTTTGGATGCCCGGAGCTAACTTTAGGCCACTTCGTGCTCTTCGAATTCCCAGAACTCCATTCCCGGTGTACATTTTGGATGCCCGGAGCCAACTGTAGGCCACTTCGTGGTCTTCGAGTTCCCAGAACTCTATTCCCGGGCCACATTTTGGATGCCCGGAGCCAACTGTAGGCCACTTCGTGCTCTTCGAATTCCCAGAACTCCATTCCCGGGCCACATTTTGAATGCCCGGAGCCAACTGTAGGCCACTTCGTGCTCTTCAAGTTCCCAGAACTCCATTCCTGGACATGATTTTGAATGCCCGGAGCCAACTGTAGGCCACTTCGTGTTCTTCTAGTTCCCAGAACTCCATTCCTGGGCCACATTTTGAATGCTGCAGGCTGATGCTGAGGCAGGCTGATGCTGAGGCAGGCTGAGGCTGAGGCTGAGGCTGCAGGCTGAGGCTGAGGGCTGAGGCTGAGGCCGAGGCTGAAGGCAGACTGAGGCTGAGGCTGAAGCAGGCTGAGGCTGAGGCTGAGGCAGGCTGAGGCTGAGGCAGGCTGAGGCTGAGGCGAGGCTGAGGCTGAGGCTGTGACTGCGACTGCCGTTGCCACTGCGACTGTCATCGCGAATGCGACTACGACTGCGAGAACAGCAGAATTCTACAACTGGATTCTCATCTGAATCTTAAGGGGAATGCTTCCAGATATGCTCCTACACATCGCTGTTAGGTTGCTTTGCCGGGATAATTTCAATATGCCGCCTTTCCAGGATATGCGTCTGCTCTGGGGTACGCTTGGCCTCCCCTGAGCTACGGGCTGTCGAATGGGACGTCGCCCCGAGTGAGGACGTAGTTCGTGCCCGACTGCGCCCGGTGCACCCGCAGCGCGTCGTCCGCGTAGAGGATGTCGATGTAGGTCGGGGGCGCCCTGACGGCGGCGGGGCTCGCGGCGCTCAGCCCGGCGGCCTCGAGCATCTCCGCGCTCGCCGCGGCGTCTGCCCGCGAGGGCACCAGCGTGACGGTCTGGAAATGCACGGCCGCTCGGCCAGGCTCGCCGCCCTCGCTCGGCCCCCACGGGCCGGCCAAGACCATCGCGGCCGTGGCCGCCGGGGAGCCCGGGACTGTAAACTCCTGGTAGAGCTCGTAGACCCCGCCCTCGCTGGCGCTGCCGGTGACGCGGTTCCAGCCGCCGACGATCTGGACCTGCACGTCCGGCAGCGCCATGAAGGAGAGGAACTTCAGGCTCACCGTCGGCGGGGGGTCCCCGGGAGGCGGCCCCCCGCCCCTGCCGGAGCGCGCCGCCATGTCCGAGTAGTCGGCCTTCCAGTCGCCCACCAGCGCCGCCAGCCCGCCCGCGTTCGGCGGCAGCGCCACGCGGGCGGCCTCGATCTCGCCCGCGTCGCGCGAGGCCAGTGCGGCCAGCAGCCGCGCGGCCGCGGCGCTGGCGGCGGGCCCCGCGGCGCGGCGCGCGAGCGCCGCGCCGCGGCCCGCCCGAGCGCCGCGGGCCAGCAGCCGCGCGGCCGAGGCGCGGCGGCGGGCGCCACCGCCGCCGCGCCGGCGAGCGCCGCGCGCGCGCGGTGGGGCCCAGCCAGGCGGCCAGGCAGAGGGCGCCCGGCCAGAGCCGCGCCCCCCCCGCCGCCGCCGCCGCGGGGCCGCGGCGGGGCCCGGGCCTTCTGCGCGGCGCGGGGGGCGACGGGCGGCATCGCCGCGGCGGTCGGGGAAGGCGCGCGCGGGACTCGGGAGTGCAGATGGGGGGGGGGGCGGGGGGGGGCCCTCCTCCTCCCTCCTCATCACCTCCTCCTCCTCCTCCTCTATCTCTCAAGTCCTCCCTCCTCCTTCCTCCTCCTCCTCCTCCTCCTCCTCCTCTCCTCCTCCTCCTCCCTCCTCCTCCTCCTTCTCCTCCTCCTCCTCCTCCTCCTCGTTTTCCTCCTCCTCCTCCTCCTCCTCCTCCTCCTTCTCCTCCTCCTGATCCAACTCCTCCTCCTGCTCGGGGGGGGGGGCGGCAAAGGTGGGGCAGGGCCAGAGGTGGGGCTCGAAGGAAATCGCCCTGGACGGGTCCTGGAGGCTGGAGGAATCAGCCTCCAGCTCGGTTCGCTCCCAAACCTCTTCTGGGGCTGCCTCCCCCCTGCCTACCCTCGACGTGTACACAATCTTGTCCGTCGGCTCGTGAGCGTTCCCATATTCGGCGTTTCGACATGGAGCGAAGAGGGGGGAGGGGGCGGGGTCTGGCTCTGGACCTCTGCTTAGTGCGACCGTCTGCAGCAGTACATTCCATGGGGGGAGACTCCAACCGCTCGAAACAGGCGCCAAGAAACAGCCAAGATCTACTCCATGAGGGAGGGGGAGGGGGCGTTGGGGGGTCCGCGCCGAGCGGCAAACCACGGGATAAAGACACGATCACCTCTCTGACGGTTTCCTACGCGGAAGCCGGACGGCTGCGCTCAGCAACGGGGCCCACGGTCGAACACGTCGGAGGGGGGGCCGCGCGGAGGGTCGATCCCGCAGAGAGAGCGCGCAGAGACGGCCAAGGCACGCCCGGCAACGAGGAGAGGGGGTGCGTTCGGCTGCTTCCAGCCGTGAAGAGGGCGCCCCGCAAATCTTCGAATGTGGGGCGGCCCCGCGTAGCTGACAGCGGGAGACCTCAGACCTCCCAACTCTGGGAGACCGCCGAAGACTGGCCCGTTGCAAGCCCCAGTGGCCTCCAGAGGTCGGGGACCGCATGGAAGCCCGCAGGGGCCAACACCCTCGATCTTCGATCCTGGGTCCTCGAAGATCTCGATCCTCGGTCAAAGCCGTCCACCTTGATTGCCCCCCGCCGGCGTCGACGCCTCCCTCGCGCGGCGCGGGCGGGTGTTGAAGGAGGGCGCAAAAAGGGGGAGAGGACTGTGAGCACTACACCCCTGCTTAGAGTTGAGAGAACTTCAGGCGCCAAGCGTTGTCTTCGACAGCCGTCCAGGTCCAGACGCACGAACATCGTACGAACCACAGAAGCTCCAAGCAAAAGCCCAGGGCCCAGTCCGGATCCTTGACTTCCTCGAAACGAAACCTGGAGGCAATGCACCTGATGTTGCTCCTCACGATCCCTGATGGGTGCAAATTGCCTCCCTGAGAAGCCGGGCTGGAATAAGAGAAGAATCCTCCCGGAGGGGCAGAGAGAGCGAGTGAGGGACCGAGGGCCGAGAGGAACGGCCGCAGCGCATTGCGCTGCGGCCGTTCCTCGAAGGCCCACTGCGGCCGCAGCGCATTGCGCTGCGGCGCCCTCGGGCCCGTCATGCCTTAAAGGCATGACAGGGGGGCCCGGCAGAGCAACCAAACGAGCAGGCCCGACCCGAAGAGCCGCAGGAGGCAGGAAGAACGGAATCCTCTTAAAAACCGTCCTAAAACCTCCCTCAGGAAAGCTTTTTGGAAGGATCCTGTTAAAAATCATCCTAACAACCTTCATCGGGAAAGCGTGTTGGAACAATCCTCATGAAACAAACCTTTGTAGAACCTTCTTCCGGAAAGTTGTTGTTGGGAGAATCGCACTAGATACCTTCCGAAGATCTCCCCATGATGAGCAAGGGTACAAGACCCCACTAACGTGGCAAATCCCTTACCTAATCTGACCCAGGCTCCGTCGACACTGCGCAAAATCTGACCTGACCCATCAACAGGCTAACGTGACCTACGGCTCGGCGACACCAGTGTGT
Organism: Prorocentrum cordatum; assembly: GCA_963575745.1. Classification (NCBI taxonomy): domain Eukaryota; class Dinophyceae; order Prorocentrales; family Prorocentraceae; genus Prorocentrum; species Prorocentrum cordatum. Next base: position 22,031 of record CAUYUJ010020519.1, on the reverse strand, counting down.
CACGCGCGCGCGGAAAAAGGAAAGGAATAAGGGGAAGGTGACCAGGAGAAGGAACGCGCGGAGAAGCGGGGATGACGAGGAGGACAGGAAGTAGGACGTCATGGGGAAGAATATGACACACAAGGACGAGGTGGAGAAAATGCTGCGGTTGCAGCTGCGATGGGTAACTAATGGGCAACCGACGACGCCTGCGACGCCGACGCATCCGCCGAGGACGCCGTCGTCGTCGACCCCGCCCCCGTCGAAGACCGCGACGGCGACGTCGAGGTCGTCGACGAGGCCCACGCCCACGCCGACGCCGACACCGACGTCGTCGACACCGAGGTCGTCGCCGACGCCGACGTCCACGCCGACGTCAGCGACGTGACCGACGAGGGCGGCGGCCGTCGCCGATGTCGCTGGCGAAAGTCGACTACACGCAAGATTGACCCCAGGCAAGGGTTAGGTCGGGCAGGTCCTCCTACAGGCGGTTTCTGGAAGGAGAATGAAACAGATAGACAAACAGTGCTCCAACACAGTCGAAGAGACAATAGTTCGACCAACCTGGTCGAAGCCCAGACAAAATGATCCCACAATGATCCCACATGGTCCAAACAGAAACAAATCATGCTCAGAAAAAATCGACGATATTATGGAAAAATCGTCTCCAGACAACTACTTTGTTATCTTTGAACACCCCGCCTGTAGAGGGACGAGATAATGGACGAGATAATGGAGAAATAGTCGACGAGATCATGGAGAAATAGTCGATAGTGGACGAGAAATAGTCGACGAGATAAGGGACGAGATAATGGAGAAATAATCGACGAGATAGTGAGGAGGAGGAGGAGGAGGGAGAGGAGGAGGAGGAGGAGGAGGAGGAGGAGGAGGAGGTCGTCTCCAGACCACTTTTTTACTATCTTCGAACATCCCGCATGTAGGGGGACGTGCCCGGCTGCAGGCCGGAGGGACCTCTGGTGCGCGGTTCTGCGGGGCCGCGGGGCGGCCAGGTCCGGCCGCGCGCAGGCCAGGTGCTACGGGGGTACAGTCATCGGCCTGACCTAAGGAATGATAAATAAGGAACGAGGCCCCTGTTTTCCAAGGAAAGAAGCATAAGGAACGATACGTAATAAAAAAACGCATAAGGAAGGATACGTAACGCATGCAAGCCTGAAGGAACGACCGAGCCCCTTTTGAAAAGTAAGTGTTCCTTACTCAAGCCGCTCACTGTAGGTCGGGCGTGTCCTCTTGGACGAAGAGACATAAAAAGTCAAACCATCCCCCAAATAGTAAACCAAGAAAAAATACTAGAAGAATCGTCTCCAGACGATTTTTGTATATAATTTTCTGTAGAGGGGCACGCCCGACTGAATGCTAGGGGGGGCTCTTGTGAGCCCGTGCCAGACAGGCCACTCTGGCGAAAGGTCACTCTTACCCTGGATGGGGCAATTATGTTAGGTCGAGCATGTCCCTCTGCACGAGGAATACGGTGGGGCATTGTTTAAAAACTCTTCGAGCGGGCGCGAGCCCCCGCGTGGTCATGCCACAAATTCTCAGCGGGCCGCAGGCCCGCGCAAACGGCGCGGGACTGCCGAGGGCCCCGCGGCGGCCGAGGGGGCGCTCACCAGCGTCGGCCCCGCCTCCTCGCCGCCCGCGGGACCGCCTCGCCGCGCTCCAGCGCGCGGTCACGCTCCCCGCGCACCTGGGCTGCCTCTCGCCCTCGGGCGCGGGCGCCGTCCGCCGACGCGAAGCCGTGCGCGCGGAGGACGCCCTCCAGGTCGGGCACTGAGAGCTCCTGCAAGCCCGCGCGCACCGCGGGCTGCACCGCCGCCGCGCCCACGGCTGCCGAGGCGCTCGCCGAAGCACCCGCCGCGCCGCCCGCAGGCCCAGCCGCGCCAGCAGCACGCCCCGCCGCAGGCAGTGCAGCCGCAGGCCTTGGCGATCCTCCTGGGCCGCCAGCCCGCGCCGCCGCCAGGAGCTCGCCCACCTGGGGGTTGGGCCAGTCGAGGTCACCCACTTTGAGCGACCTTCGCCAGCGCTGCATCTCCTCCAACGTCGGCGACTTGAGCATCACGATCGGCGGCTTCTCCTTGCCTGGCAATCGCAATCTGCCGAAGTCAGTCCTGGCCTGAGCACGCGACCCTTGGCTCGATCTGTGATCGCCACCGACGCGCGGCTTGGCCAGGCCCCTGTGCGCATACCGCGGCTGGTGGCAGTACATGAAGCAGCGCGTGCACACCAGGATGGCCTCGCTCGGCTTGCTCACCACGTTGGTCTGCATAATGTTGTGGCCGTGCACTACCCATGGCTCTGGTCCAGCCGTGGGGGCAAGTGACGGGCGCTGCTCCTCTAGCTGGGTGTGCTGAGAGGACTCTGCTGCCGACCTGGCCTCCGCCCTGCGCCGAACCTCTCTGGCAAACACCTCGCTCGCTGCCGCAGCACGATGACTGCCCTCCTCGCCTGGCCCCACAGCGATGGGGGCGGCTGGGGCGGATGCGGCCCTCAGCGCAGCCGCTGGGCGCTTTCGAGTAGGCCCAGCTGCGCCGCCCGCGGCGCCTGCCGCTGCGCCTGTGGCCGCTGCGCTGGTCGCTGCCGCCGCGGCGAAGGCTGCCGCTGACACAGCTGCCGAGCCTCTGCCACGCTGCGCCGTGGAGGCGTCCAACAAGTCGTAGTCCTCGTACTCCCACGACAGGTTCCACGGGTAGTGGTACGGCTGGAGGTTGACGTTGTCCAGGGCTTCCGTCGGCCAGCAGTCTCGCATCCCAGAATCCGCGATGAAGACCTCGATTTCTGCGGCGAAGCGGGCTGCGTCGCGAGCCCTGGCTAAGCAGCCCTCCAGGAGCTGGACATCGTCGGCAGGAAGGGCGTGGAGGGCGGCTCCTTCCTTCGCTCGCTTGTCGGCTAGGCGGTTGCCGAAGAGCTCGATAGCAGATAGCTCCCCTCTGGCCACAGCTGCTTCTGACCGATGTGCAGGAATGTGCTTGACTTCCACACCTTCCGCGGCGTCCCCAACTCTGGCCCAAAGATGGGCGTAGGTCGAGGTTGGGCCCTGAGCTCTGCCAAGGTTGAGCGCCGAGTCCACTGTGCCCTTGCAGTCGATCAGCAGCTGGTAATTGCCAATGACCTCCGTGAGCGCGCGGTGGGGGCATTTTTTTTATCTATGTGGGCGCCGAGCGGGCTCGGCGGTTTCATGCGTAAATTCTCCAATCAGCGCGCGGCGAGCCCCGCCGCGCGGCGTGCGCGGGCGGCCGCCGACCTCGCGGCTCTCTCGCGCCCGCGGGCCGCCGCAGCAACTGCGAAGCCGCGGGCGCAGAGGACGCCCTCGAGCCCTGGGCGGACCTGCCGCGGCTCTTCGGCCTCCGCCCGCGGGGCCGCCGCGACCAGGCGCCGCGGCGCCGCGGCGCACGGCGGCGCAGCCGCCTGGCCCCCATCGCCAGCCGCAGGTGGCGGGGGCGGGGCGGCCGCAGGCTGCCGCTGCGATGGCACGGGCGCCGCCGCGAGCGCCTGCTCCTCCGCCCCGTGGCCCAGCCTGGCCTGGAGTGCCGTCGCCCAGCACAGGCGCGTGCCCTCCAACGGCGGGGCCAGCGGCGCGAACGGATCCTTGGACGCAGGCGGGGTGCCCCGTGCGAAGTCCGTCCGCGCCTGGGCTCGGGAGCCCCTCAGGAACGTGGGCTGCCCAGCCGCCGCGCTGGCTCCACGCGGCATGGCCGGGCCGCGATGCGCGCGCCTGGGGAGGCGGCAGTACCCCCAGCACGCTGAGCAGACCAGGGGGGGCTCGGAGCCGTTGCCCTCGACGCGCGACCCCCGTATGAGGTGGCCGTAGACCCTCAATCCCGCTGGACGGGCCGCATCAGCCGCCACCTCAGGGGCTGGGCCGCTGCAAGCCGCCGCTGCCGCCGCCCGCCGCGGGCTGGGCGCGGGCGCCGAGGCCTCGCGGCGCCTCGACTGCTCCTGCGCCCTGCGCTGGGGTGCTCGGCGCAGCACCTCCGCGGGCCTATCGGCCGAGGCGGGGCGGCGCCTCGCGGGCGACGGCCGCGAGCAGGAAGCGGCCGCTGCCGTCACTGCTGCCAGGGCCGCCGCCGTGGCGAGGAGGGGGCCGCCGTCAGCCGCCGCGGCCTGCGCCTCGCCGTCGCCAGCGTCAGCCTCCGCGACGGGCATCTGCATGTTGCCAGCCGCTGACACGACAGGCCCGCGCACCGCCGCGTCGTGCAACTTCCCGAACTCGCCGCGCCCCTGGGACTGCGACATCGGTGGGCAGAATCCACCTGTCCCAGGGGCGGGCTCCGCCGCGGCGGCGTGCAGGAAGTCGACCTCGCCGTCGAACTCTGCCACCAACTCGGCAGCACGCAGCAAGCCGGCGGGGCTGCGACCTTGCCTCCAGCCCCCCCAGGCAGGGCACCTGTGGTGGCGGCGGGCCAGGGTCCCGCTCTCCTCGCCGCGGAGCTGGCACAGAGTCGCAGGCCTGGCGTCGTACTCCTGGACCGCTGCCTCCTTCCTGTCCTTCTCCTTGGCCTTCTCCGCAAAGAGGGCGGAGGAGTACCGCAGGGCGAAGCAGCAGCCGAACTCGTCCTGCTGGTAGTCGCCGTCGCCGTGGAGGCCCCTGTGTGACGCCAACGCTCTTTCGATCGCCCGCAGGAAGGCCTGCCCTTGCACAGTGGGCACCTGGGTCACCTCTTTCAGCGAGACGAGCTTCTTGTCTTCGAACGCGGCGCTGCCCGCCTGCTCGAACTTGTGCCCCAAGCTCCTGGCCACCTGCACCAGGTGCTTCATGTAGCCTACGTGCCCCACAGGGGGTGAGCAGCCCGCAGCAGCCGCTCTGAGCTGTCTGGCGATCCTCCCGAGGCGGAGGCGGCAACTGGTGAGGGGGCTGAGCTTCCTGACCGCCTTCCTGCGCTGCTGGTCCGCCAGCTTCTTCTTGACAGAGCGGGGTCCTTTGGCCCTGCCCTGGTACCACTCACCCTCGGAGATGCCGAACTGGTCGGTCAGGTGGAGCTCCGCGGTCTCGACGGACTCCTTGAGCCTCCTGAACGGGAGCTCGAGGTAGGCGCTGACCTCCGTGACCGCGAGATCACCGAAGGCCACCCTTCGGGCCAGGATGCGGGCACTGCGCTGGTGCCCGTCGTGGTCGGTCGCCGCCACGCCCCAGGTCGTTGACTCCAGCACTCCGACGCCCTCCGAGCCCGCCTGCGCCGCCTGCCCCGTGCTGTGGACGCTGCCGAAGGCGGCGCTGAAGCTGTTGCTCCTGGCCCAGCAGCAGGCGTTGGCCGCCTTCTGGCTATAAGCGCATCGCCTCTCCTGCGCCAGGATGACGTCGTCACCTCCTCCATCCTGGATCCGCTCCATCTCCACCTTCTTCTCTGACCAGGTCGAGACGTTCAGCGTGACGAAGCTAGTTGGCTTCGGTCCCGTAGGCCTGATTTGCTTGGCCAGCTGGAGGGGCTTGGCCTGCGGTCGCCCAGGCTGAGGCTGGGCCGCGGGCTGCTCGGTTGCCGCGGCGGCCGCGGGGCCGCCAGGCGGGCGGCTGCTCGCCGCCTTGGGGCTCCGAACCTCAGGGGGTCTCACTCCCTCGCCCGTAGCCTCGTCAACTTGAATTGGGTACCCACTATGGCATGTGGGCCCCTGGCTAGGCTGAGGACTGCCAGTCCTTCGGTCGGGCCCAGCCAAGCCAGCCGCAGCGCTTGGCTCTGTCCTGCTGCTGAGCGCCTCGAACTTGGTGTCGTGGCGCACGACGCCGAAGCGCCGTTCCTGGCGCAGCAGCGGCACAATGAAGGGAAGTTCGACCCAGGCGTCGGTCGCCACGTTGGCCGCCTTGTAGGCGGGCAGGCCGCCGCACGGCGCCGCCGCCGCCTCTGAGCGGCCGGGCGCCACCGCCTCTGTCCCCTCAGCCCCAACAGGGGCGGGCGGCGCCGCGCTGTCGGGGCCGCCGCCTGGCAGCAGGGTGCTACGCGCGGGCCAGGCCGCTGCCAGCAGCAGCGCCAGCAGGAGGTGGAGGGGCCGCCGCAGCGGCCTTCTGGTCGGCAGCGCGTTGGCGGGCCGCCTCGTCTGCCGCTCGGCTCTCCATCGCTGCCGCCGGGGGAGTCCCAGCTCCAGGCGCAGCGTCTGCGGCGGGGGCGGCGGGGGCAGCAGGGGCGGCCGCCTGCCCTGCAGGCTGCGGCGGGGCGCCCGCGCCCTATACGGGGGTGCCAGGGGCCACGGCTGCTGCAGGCCCCTCCTCGGTGCGCTTGCGCTTCTTGGCCACCTCCTCCGCGATCTGGCGCTTGATGCGCTGCTGGTGCTCCTGGCAGTTGCGCTCGAACGTAGCCTGCGCGCCCTGCATGATCTGGAGCCCCTCATCGCAGAGGCGCCTGAGGGCGGCCTGCGCCTCCTCCTCCAGCTCGGCGAAGTTGTCAAACGACTCCGCGTCAAAGTTGAAGGTGAGCTGCCTCGCGCCGTCGGGCTGGGCTCCCACGACGCCCGCCGCTTGGGCACGCTGGCGCAGGAGGGCGTTCTCCTCCTCCTTGGCCTCCGCGAGGCTGCCCGCAGCCTCGTCACGCCAGCCGCGGCATTCAGCGAGGTGGTCCTCCGCCGCCACGAGCGCGTCCGCCGCCTCATCCAGCTGGCGCTGGAGGTTGATCCGCTTCGCCGTGGCCGACTCCAAACGTTGCTCGAGCGGCTTCGGCACTGGGGCGACCGCGGGCGCGACAAAGCTCCGCGCTTCGCGGACCGCCTCCTGCAGCCTGGCTGCGATGGCTGGGTCCCCACAGGCGAGGAGCGCGTCGAGCTCGCTCTCGGGCAGGGCCGACAAGGGGGCCCTCGGGAAGGCGCCTCCGCCACGGCAGCCCGCGCCGCCCCCGCCGCCGCCACGGGAGACTGCACCGCCGCTACCACGGTAGGCTGCACCGCGGCCCTTGCCGCCCTTGCCGTCCTTGGCTCGATTCTTCGGTGGGCCTCCGCCGCCGCCGCCGCGATGTGCGAGTTGGGGTCCGCCGCCGCCACCGTCCGCCCAGACCCCAACGCGGGGCGAAGGCTTCGAGGGCGCCAGCTCCAGCCCGATCCCGCACAGCCAGCACTTCGCGTTCGAGCGGAAGTTCCAGCGGTACCGGCAGCCCGTGCACACGACGAAGCCAGGCACGGCCTTAGGCCCCATCGCTGGTACGGTCGGGCGCGCTGCTCAGCTGCGGGCAAGCAGCAGGCAGGAGACGGCGGGGGCGGACCCGCCGACTCAGAAGAAGACTTGACCCGCAGGTCCTGGAAGGTGCTGCTGTGGCAGCTGACACACTTAGGAAAGGAAGGTGGCCTCAAAGCGGAACCTCCCTCGCGCTCAGAAGTCGCCCCGAAAGACTCGCGGTCGTCGGGACGGTTCATGGCCTTGAGCCAAAATGGCAACGGAGCGGTGGGGGCATTGGGTAAGGAAGCATTGGATAAGGAATCCAGGGTGTGGAAGCCAGTGGAACTCCAATCGCGGATTGGCAGTGGATATTGCCGCCGCCCTCATCAAATAAGGAACCCTCCAGGGTCTTACGCCTCCCGCGCACGTTCCTTAACCAATGCCCTCGCCGTATTCAGAAATAGTCCAACAATAATCTGGAGGCGAACTCTCCTATCTTCCACTTTTTTCTTGATTCTTTTCATTCTTTCTCCAAAATCAGCCTGCAGGAGGACATGCCCGACCTGACAATAATCGCCCCCCCTTGGATCTGCTGGGGGGTGGGTGGGCACGTGCTGTCGGCACGGGTCGAGGGGGGGTTGGAGGAATAGGAGAAAGATGAGGGGGGGGAGGACGGAGGGGGCGGGTCTGGGAAAGCTCAGTCGGGAGGTTAATCACCCCCTCCTTGATAATACCCCATCCAGAGTAATTACGTGTAGCCGAGAATAAAAAGAAACAACGGCATACAAATAACTTGTGGCGCTCCGCGCGGATTTCTCGGATCCGCGCTGGACCCCCTCCCTTGCGCGCGGAGCGCGCCAGGGGCGGCGCTGGAGGCGCCGCCGGGGGGCCCAACGCGGATCCAAGAAGTCCGCGCGGAGCGCCGAGAGTTTATGGTTATGGCGTTTTTTCTCCTTCGAGAGAAAGGGCCCCCGCCTAAAGTCGGGCGTGTCACCCTACAGGGGGATTTTCGACGAGAAATAAAAAATACCCCCAAAATATTCCAAAATGGCCAATAAGATTCCCGGACTATTTTTTGCTGATTTTTGAACATTCCCCCTGTAGAGGGACAGGCCCGACTTAACCCCCGCCCCTGGACGCCCACCCCGCGCTGCAGGAAGACGGTCAGGAAGGCGCGGTCCCCGTCGGCGCAGTTAGCGAGGATGACCTCGGCCACCCCCCCCGTGCGGAGGCCCTCGGCCAGGGGGGGGGAGGAGGAGGAGGACGAGGAAGAGGAAGAGGAGGAGGAGGAAGAGGAGGAGGAGGAGGAGGAGGAGGAGGAGGAGGAGGAGGAGGACGAGGGGGAGGAGGAGGACGAGGAAGAGAAGGAGGAGGAGGACGGGGAGGGGGAAGAGGACGAGGAGCAGGAGGAGGAGGTGGAGGAGGAGCAGGAAAAATAAGAGGAGATTTAATCCGCCGACCCTGTCAGCGTGTGCGGGGGGCTTGGCTGTTCGAGTCGTCGTCTCCGTCGGTCGTCGCCTCCGTCGTCCCCTTTCCCTGCAGCTTCCTTCTCAAGCTCGTGAGCGAGAGAAAAATCTAGCAGTGTCGTAATCGAGTCGAAGGGAAGCCCCTTCCCTTTGATCCATTCCCCAGGGGGGGGGGGAGGGTCCCGGGGGGGGTCCTGGGGGGGGGTGGGGGGGCAGATTCGTTTTTCCTCGGGCGGCCTAGAAACCTCGAAAACACTCCAAATGAGGTCCGAATGCCCAAGATGGCCCCCGAGACGGCCCAAGAGGGCCCCGAGTCGCCCAAAGATCGGCCGAAAACGCCCAAGATAGCCCCAAGACCGTCCAAGAAGCCTCCAAGACGTCCCAGGCCCCCTCCAAGAGACCCCCAGGAAGCCCCAAGAGGCCCCCACGAGGCTTCCAAGCGACCCCTAAGAGCTTCCCAAGAGGCCCACAAACTACCCCCAAGAGGCCCCCAAGAGCGCTCGTCGTCGTCGTCGTCGTCGTCGTCGTCGTCGTCGTCGCCATTCAGGGTCGGCGGCACCGGCCGTAAGGCCTTCGCAATAATGAAAATAATGGGAAGAAGCATAATAAGAAGACGAATCATAATAATCATAATAAGATCGTGCGGATGCGCGCGATAGCTTGCTTGTTGCTGGCACCACTCTGCACCAACGGTATCCGCAGGACGTCTCGAGAACTGCTGTGATTTTCCATTTCTCGACCTTTGCCCTAACGTTCTTTCTGCCCCCGCGCGCTGGTTTAGAACGACTGGGGAAGCATAGCCTATCCTTCAGTCGGGCCTGTCCTCCTAAAGGGGAATGATGGACGAAAAATAAAGCATAGTCTAAACATGCCCCCTAACTGTCCAAGAGTACAAGCAAAATCGTCTCCACACATTTTTTTTGTATGCATTTTTTTCCTCATATAGACGGACAGGCCCGGCTTAAGCCTATCCACAGTCGAACGGCTGCTTCGAGTTGCTGGCGCTGCCTTGTCATCCGCCGACCCCCGCTCGCCCAGAGGGGAGAGGCGGGTGAGACTCTCTGGCTGCCCCACCTACCCCTCTGGAGTCCAACATGCCGTTGGGGGGGGGCACTGGCTTGAGGTCGGGCATGTCCCCCGACAGGCAGATTTTGGATGTAAAATAAGAAATAAAAGAAAAATACTCTCAAATGATCACAAATAATGGAAGAATCGTCCTCCCGGAGCCTCCAGAGCCTCCAAAACGCCTCCGGAGCCTCCAGGAAGCCCCGAGAGGGCCCAGACAGAGCGTGGGGACAGTCGAAGATGAGCGTCGCCATGGCCAAGAGTAGCCCCACGACGACCGAAGATGAATCCAAGACGAGTGAGTAGACGGCCCACAAGGCCCCGAAGAAGACCCAAAAATGTTCCAAGAGGACCGCCGAAAATGCCCCAAGAGGCAACAAATCGTCCCATTCCCGTCGGCACACAAGAACTTCTAAGACGCTCGTCTTGTCTCCAAAGATCGTCACAAGACGGCCGATGAGGCCTCAAGAGGGCCCCAAGACGGCCAACGAGGGCCCTGAGCCGGTCCCAGGGGCCTCCTAGACGGCTCAAGAAAGCGCCAAGAGGAACCCAAGAGAGCCCAAGAGGGGGAATACGAAGTGATATTTCGAGATTCCCGCCCCAAGGTGACCCACAAGAACACCCCAGAGGCCCCCGAGGCGCTCCCAAGAGGCCCCACGCCCCCAAGAGGCCTCCAAGAGGCCCCCAGGAGGCCCAAAAAAGCATTCCAAATGCACCCAAGAGCTCTCCAAGAGGCCCCTGAGAGGCATCCCAACAGACCCTCAGATTCATCCAGGAGGCTCCTAACTCACAGCCCAGACACGGTGGCGGGTTGGGCAGGAGGCCACTAGATCCGCCGCCCCCTTGTGATTCATCACAGGGGTGCCTGGCGTGCTGGATCCTATCGGTTTGGGTTTTGGCTCTTTTCCCAACAAAAAAAAACCCTGGGGCTCCGGCGCGTCCCGCCGGCCACCCGGAAAGGCTCTCCAGGAGCTCAATTCCACAATGTTTCCTCCAAGACGGCTTAAGATGCCCGGTAAGATGGCCACGTTGGCCCAAGATGGCTTCCAAGATGGTCCAAGATGGCCTCCAAGTCCGCCCAAGAGAGGAGGAGATGCCTCCAAGTCCGCCCAAGAAACCTTCAAGACGGCCCAAGAGGGGCCCAAGAGGCCTCCAGGATGGCACAAGAGGCCACCGAGATATCCTCCAGGAGGGCCCGAAGAGGCACAAAAACATTGATTCCCTTTAGGCTTTTAGAGTTTTTCCGTATTTGCTCCTTTTCGGCTTTCCGACGACCCAAGACGGCCCAAGAGGCCCCCAAGATCGCCCCCAGAGCGCCGAAGAGGCCTCCAAGTTGGCCTGAGGACTGCCCAAGAGGCCCCCAAGATGGCCCCAAGAGGGCACAAAGACGACCCAAGAGACTTCCAAGACGCCCAAGATGGCCTCTAAGACGTCCCTGGAGCACCCCAAGGGGCCCCAAGTCGGCCCAGAAAGGCTCCCCAAACGGCTTCCGACGGCGTCAGACAGGCCAGGAGCCCACCAAGATGGCCGAAGTTGACTCGAAGCTGGCCCAAGACGGCCCAAGAGGCCTCCAAGAGGGCCTCCAGGAAGGCCCGAAGAGGCCGAAGGATTTTCACAGGTGCTTCTTTTCGGCCTTCCGTCGGCCCGAGACGGCCCAAGAGCCCCCAAGGATCGGCCAAAGATCGCCCAAGAGGCCTCCAAGACGGCCTCAGAACGGCCCAAGAGGCCCCCAAGACGGCCCCAAGAGGCCCCCACGACGGCCCAGGAGGACTTTAAGACGCACGGGATGGCCTCCAAGACGGCCCTGGAGCATTCCAAGAGGGCCCCAAGTCGGCCCAGAGAGGCCCCCCAAACGGCTTCCGACGGCGTCAGACGGGCCAGGAACCCACCAAGACGGCCGAAGATGGCCCTAAGATGACCCAAGACGGCCCAAGAGACCTCCAAGAGGGTATCCAGGAAAGCTAAAATCAGTGATTCCCCATTCGTTGTTTCAAGGATTGTGGTATTTGCTTTGTTTCTGCCTTCCGACGGCCCGAGACGGCCCAAGTGCCCCCAAAGATCGCCCAAGAGGCCCAAGACGCCCCCAAGACGGCCCCAAGAGGCCCCCACGACGGCCCAGGAGGACTTTAAGACGCACGGGATGGCCTTCAAGACGGCCCTGGAGCATTCCAAGAGGGCCCCATGTCGGCCCAGAGAGGCCCCCCAAACGGCTTCCGACGGCGTCAGACGGGCCAGGAGCCCACCAAGACGGCCGAAGATGGCCCTAAGATGGCCCAAGACGGCCCAAGAGACCTCCAAGAGGGTCTCCAGGAAGACCCGAAAAAGCTAAAATCATTGATTCCTCATTCGTTGTTTCAAGGATTGTGGCATTTGCTTTGCTTCTGCCTTCCGACGGCCCGAGACGGCCCAAGTGCCCCCAAAGATCGCCCAAGAGGCCCAAGACGGCCTAAGAGGCCCCCCAAGACGGCCCAAGAGGCCTCCAAGACGCCCAAGACCCCTCCTCCTCCTTCTCTCCTCCTCCTTCTGTTCCTCCTCCTTCTCCTCCTCCTCCTTCTCCTCCTCCTCCTCCTCCTCCTCCTCCTGCTGATCTGCCCCGCCATCTTCCCAGACGTGTTCCCCGAAGGGTTTTTCACAACGGTTGGGGGATCGCATGGTCCGACAGCTTGGAAGAGCTCTTGCCACAACGCTCGGGCACATGAGCGCTTTCAAACCTCTTGCTCCCCCACGCGTTCTCCCCGAAAGCTCTCCAAACCGACTCCGGGAACAACTTGCCCGCGAGCTTGGCCAGGCTCTAGCCCAGCTGTCAGCCACATAGGCGCTTCCACCAGGGCCGGGGGCGGCGGTGATTCGCCGTAGGCGTCTTCGATACGCCGCCCCCTGTCGATTCATCGCAGAGGTGCCTGGCGTGCTAAACCCTCTCGGTTTTGGTTTTGGTTCTTTTTCCTAAAGAACCCCCCCTGGGGCTTCGGCACGTCCCGCCAGCCACCCCGAAAGGACCTCAATTGCAGAAAAATCCCCCAAGACGGCTCAAGATGGCCTCCATGATGGCCACGTTGGCCCAAGATGGCCTCCACGATGGCCTCCAAGTCCGCCCAAGCTGGTCCAAGATGGCCTCCAAGACGGCCCGAGAGAGTCCAAGACGGCCCAAGAGCCTCCAAGACGGCTCAAGAGGCCTCCAAGGGGTCCTCCAGGAGGACCCGAAGAGACACAAAATCGTTAATTCTACGAAAGTGTTTGAAGGTTGTTGGCATTCACTTCTTCTCGGCTTTCCGACGACCCAAGGCGGCCCGAGAGGCCCCCAAGATCGCCCCCACAGCGCCCAAGCGGCCTCCAAGTTGGCCTCAGGACTGCCCAAGATGCCCCTAAGACGGCCCCAAGAGGGCACAAAGACGACCCAAGAGGCCTCCAAGGCGCCCAAGATGGCCTCTAAGACGGCCCTGGGGCACCCCAAGAGGCCCCCAAACGGCCCAGAACGGCCCGCCAAACGGCTTCCGACGGCGTCAGACGGGCCATGGGCCCACCAAGATGGCCCAAGATGGCTCCAAGATGGCCCAAGATGGCCCAAGAGGCCTCCAAGAGGGCCTACATGAAGGCCCGACGAGGCCAAACACACTGATTGTTCTTGAAGTGTTTGAAGGATTTTCACAGGTGTTTCTTTTCGGCCTTCCGACGGCCCGAGACGGCCCAAGAGCCCCCAAGGATCGGCCAAAGATCGCCCAAGAGGCCTCCAAGACGGCCTCAGAACGGCCCAAGAGACCCCCAAGACGGCCCCAAGATGCCCCCACGACGGCCCAGGAGGACTTCACGACGCACAAGATGGCCTCCAAGACGGCCCTGGAGCATTCCAAGAGGGCCCCAAGTCGGCCCAGAGAGGCCCCCCAAACGGCTTCCGACGGCGTCAGACGGGCCAGGAGCCCACCAAGACGGCCGTAGATGGCCCTAAGATGGCCCAAGACGGCCCAAGAGACCTCCAAGAGGGTATCCAGGAAAGCTAAAATCATTGATTCCCCATTCGTTGTTTCAAGGATTGTGGCATTTGCTTTGTTTCTGCCTTCCGACGGCCCGAGACGGCCCAAGTGCCCCCAAAGATCGCCCAAGAGGCCCAAGACGCCCCCAAGAGGCCCCCAAGACGGCCCAAGAGGCCTCCAAGACGCCCAAGACCCCTCCTCCTCCTCATCTTCTCCACCTTATGTTCCTCCTCCTTCTTCTCCTCCTCCTCCTTCTTCCTTCTCCTCCTCCTCCTCCTCCTCCTCCTGCTGATCTGCCCCGCCATCTTCCCAGACGTGTTCCCCGAAGGGTTTCCACAACGGTTTGGGGAACACATGGTCCGACAGCTTGGCAGAGCTCTTGCCACAACGCTCGGACACATGAGCGCTTTCAAACCTCTTGCTCCCCCACCCGTTTTCCCCGAAGGCTCTCCAAACCGACTCGGGGAACAACTTGCCCGCTAGCTTGGTCAGGCTCTAGCCCAGCTGTCAGCCACATAGGCGCTTCCACCAGGGCCGGGGGCGGCGGTGATTCGCCGTAGGCGTCTTCGATACACCGCCCCCTGTCGATTCATCGCAGAGGTGCCTGGCGTGCTAAACCCTATCGGTTTTGGTTTTGGCTCTTTTTCCTAGAAAGAACCCCCCCTGGGGCTTCAGCCCGTCCCGCCAGCCACCCAGTAAGGATCTCAATTGCGGAAAAATCCCCCAAGACGGCTCAAGATGGCCTCCATGATGGCCACGTTGGCCCAAGATGGCCTCCAAGATGGCCTCCAAGTCCGCCCAAGCTGGTCCAAGATGGCCTCCAAGACGGCCCGAGAGTCCAAGACGGCCCAAGACGGCCCGAGAGCCTCCAACAGGGCCCACAGGAAGGGCGGCCGAAGAGGCCAAAATCATTGATTGTCCGTAGGTGTGTGAAGCACTTTGGCAAATGCGTTTTTCGGCCTTCCGATGGCCCGAGGCGGCCCAAGAGCCCCCAGAGATCGCCCAAGAGGCCGCCAAGATGGTCCCAGAACGGTCCAAGAGACCCCCAAGACGGGTCCAAGGAGCCCCAAAACGGCCCAAGAGGCCTCCAAGACGCCCAAGAAGACGGCCCAAGAGCACCCCAAGAGGGCCCTAATTCGGCCCAGAGATGCCCCCAAGACGGCTTCCGACGACGTCAGACGGACCAGGAGCCCACCAAGACGGCCCAAGAGGCTCCAAGATGGCCCAAGACGGCCTGAGAAGCCCCCAAGAAATCTCCAAGACGGCCCCACGAGGGCTCGAAGTCGGCCCAGAGATGCTCCTAAGACGGCTTCCGACGGAGTCAGACGGGCCATGAGTCCACCAAGACGGCCCAAGATGGCTCCAAGATGGCCCACGATGCCCGAGAGGCCGCGGAGAGGTCTCCAAAACGTCCCAGGATGCCCCCAAGAGGGCCTCCGGGAAGGCCCGAAGAGGCCAAAATCATTGATGGTCCATAGGTATTAGAAGGATTTTGGCAAATGCATTTGTTGTCCCTTCCGATGGCTCGAGACGGCCCAAGAGCCCCCAAAGATCGCCGCAAGATCGCCCAAGAGGTCTCCAAGATGGCCGCAGAACGGACCAAGAGCCCCCCAAGACGGTCCCAAGAGGGCCCCGAGACGGCCCAAGAGGCCTCCAAGACGCCCAAGATGGCCTCCAAGACGGCCCTGGAGCCCCCCAAGAGGGAGCAAAATCTGCCCACAAAGGCCTTAAGACAGCTTCCGACGGCGTCAGACGGGCCAGGAAAGCGGTAAGACGGCCAAAGAGGCGCCCGAGAAGCCCCGCAAGGTCCCCAAGAGGCCAAGGAGGCCCCCAAGATGCCTCCAACAGGCTCCCAGGAAGCTCCCAGGAGGCCCCAAGAGTGTCCCAAAGGGCTCCCAAGATGCCCCCTCCTCTTTCTTCCTCCTCCTGATCTTCCACGCCATTCTCCCAAGTGTTCCCCGAAGGATTTCCACAACGGCTGGGGAAACACACGGTCCGATAGCTTGGCAGAGCTCTTGCCACAACGCTCGGTCACATGGGCGATTCCGAAAGGCAGGGGGCGGCGGTGATTCGCCGTAGGCGTGTTCGATCCGCCGCCCCCTGTTGGCTTGCCACAGTGCATGCGTGATCCTACTCTATATAGTCAAAAATATCAATTCCCCCTGGGGTTCCGGCCCAGCGCGCCAGCCACACCTCCAAGACGGCTCAGATGGCTCAAGATGGCTCCAAAGTTCGCCCAAGATGGTCCAACATGGCCTCCAAGATGGCCGAATCAGGTCCAAGATGCCTCCAAGTCCGCCCAAGACGTCTCCCAGACGGCCCAAGCTGGCCTCGGCCAAGAGGCCTCCAAGACGGCGCAAGAGGCCTCCGAGAGGGCCTCCAGGAGGGCGCGACTAGGCCGAAATATGGATTTGCCATAAGTGTTTGAAGGATTTGGGTGTGTACTCCTTCTCGGCCTTCCGACGGTCCGAGGCGGCCCAAGAGCTCCCAACGATCGCCCCCCAAGATCGCCCAAGAGGCCTCCAACATGGCCCGAGAACGGCCCAAGAGACAACCAAGACGACTTCCGACGACGTCAGACGGACCAGGAGGCCATCCAGAGGGCCAAAGATGGCTCTCAGATGGCCCAAGACGGCCCAAGAGGCCCCCAAGAGGTCTCCAAGACAGCCCGAGAGGTCTCCAACAGGGGCCTCTGGGAAGGCCCAAGTAGGCCAACATCAATGATGGCTGCATCGGTGTTTGAAGCATTTGGGCACCTGCTTCGCTTCGGCCTTGCAACGGCCCAAGACGACCCAAGAGCTTTCAAAGATCGCCTCAAGATCGCCCAAAAGGCCTCCAAGATGGACCCAGAACGGCCCAAGAGGCCCCCAAGACGGCCCCAAGAGGGGACTGAGACGGCCCAAGAGGCCTCCAAAACGCCCAAGATGGCCTCAAAGACGGCCTTGGGACACCCCAGGAGGGAGCAAAATACACCCAGAGAGCCCCCACAGACGGCTTCCGACGAGCCAGGGACCCACCAAGCGACAGCCCGAATCGGCCCAAGAGCTCCCAAAAATCGCCCCAAGATCGCCCAAAAGGCCTCCAAGACGGCCCCAGAATGGCCCAAGAGGCCTCCAATACGGCCACAAGAGGGCCCCGAGACGGCCCCAGACGCCTCCAAGACGCCTAATTAATAAGGCCTCCCAAGACGGCACTTGCGCCCTCCAAGAGGGCCCCAAGTCGGCCCAAAGAGACCTCCAAGACGGCTGCAGACGGCGTCAGACGGGCCACGGACGCCCTGAGACAGCCAATGGACAAGGGCGCGCCGAAGAAAGAACCCCTCCCCCCCCCCTTTCCCCGATCCGTCGTCGGGGACCCCCCCCCTCCCCCCCTTTCCCGGTCCGGCGTCGGGGACCCCCCCCCTCCCCCCCCTTTTTCCCGGTCCGTTGTCGGGGAACCCATCCCCCCTCACCCTCTTTCCCGGTCCGTCGTCGGGGACCCCCCCCCGCCCTCCCCCCCTTTCAACAGGGGGAGGGGGATTCTGGACCCACCCGCCCTCTCCCCCCTTTGGCCGCCAAATTCGGTCTCCCCCTTTCGCAACGGCGCCCCCTGGCTCTGGAACCCGACCCCTGCCACCCCTAACACTACCACCCCGGCCACCCGCAACCCTAGACCCAAACCCTAATGCCCAAAACAGCACTCAATATTCATGATTTACTGCTCACTACCCACTACTCACTACTCGCTACTCGCAACTCACTTTTCACTACTCACTGCTCACTACTCACGACTCACCACCAACTATCCACTACTCACTACTCACGACTAACTATTCCCAGCTCACTACTCACTACTCACTATCCACTACTCAATACTCACGACTCACTAAACACTACTCACTACCCACTTCACTACTCCTCAAACACTACTCGCGACCCACTAACCACTATCTACTACTCACAACAGAGTACTCATAGTTCACTACTAACTACTCACTGCCCACAACTCACTACTCACTGTCCGCTGCTCGCTACTCCCTATTCCTGACACAGTACTCACTGCTCACTACTCCTCACTACTCGCTACTCCATACTCGCTACCCGATACGCAGTATTCACTACCCACTACGCACTACTCACTACTCCCTACTCACTAGTCAGTACTCACTACTCACTCCTCGCTACTCAACACTCACTACGCACGACTCACTACTCACTACTCTCTACTCGCTACTCCCTGCGCACTATCCACTACTCACTACCCACTTCTCATTTCTCACTACTCACTACTCACTACGCCCTACTCACTACTCACTACTCACTACCCCCTACTCGCTACTCACGACTCGCTACTCACTACTGACTGGTCCATCCTCACTACTCACTACTCACAATGCCCTACTCGCTAATCGCTATTCACTACTGGCTAGTCCCTACTCGCTACTCACTGCTCACTACCCACTCCCCAGTACCAACTCTCCACTACTCACTACTCACTACTGACTGCTCCATCCTCACTACTCACCACTCACAATGCCCTACTCGCTACTGACTATTCACTACTGGCTACTCCCTACCGACTCCCCAGTACACACTACTCACTACTCACTACTCACGACTCAACGCGCACTACTCACTACTTACTACTCACTCCTCGCTACTCGCTACTATCTACTCACTACTCACGATTCACACTATACTCACTCAATTTTACTCACTACATATTACGCGCTATCCCGAGGCCAGACCCCCCCCCCTTGCGGGGAAGGCCCCCCTCCCAGACCCCCTGCTCGGCGCAACGGGGGGGAGGGGGGGGTTCGAACCCCCCCCCTTCCAGCGCCGAGGGGGGGAGGGAGGGGGGTCCGGACCCCCCCTCCCTTCAAAGGAGGGGGGGGGAGAGGGGGGTTCGGACCCCCCCCGCCCCCCTTGAGGAGGGGAGGGGGGGGATCGAAAATCTCCCCTCCCCTTTGAAAGGGGGAAAAGGGGGGGGGTTCTGCGAGCACCCCCGGCCTTTTCAATTACAGGGTGATCCAGCGGCGCGCTTCCCCAATGAAGCCCCCAAGAAGCACCCAAATGCCCCCAAGAGGCCCAAGGAGACCCCCAATGCCTCCAAGAGGCAAGCTCCCAGGAGGCGCCAAGAGTGTCCCCACAGGCTCCCAAGATGCCCCCTCCTCCTCCTGCTCCGCCTCCTCCACCTCCTCCTCCCGATCGTCCCTGCCATCCTCCCAAGTGTTCCTCGAAGGATTGAAAGATTTCCACAACGGCTGGGGGAACATACGGTCCGGTAGCTTGGCAGAGCTCTTGCCACAACGCTCGGCCACGTGGGCGATTCCGAAACGCAGGGGTCGGCGGTGATTGGTGATTCGCCGCAGGCGTCTTCGATCCCCCCCCCCCTGTGGTCTTGCCACAGGGGTGCCTGGCATGCCGGATCCTATTTTTTATATAACAAACATTTCATATATAGCATAAAAATACCCGTGGGGCTCTGGCCCAGCGCGCAGGCCACACCTCCAAAACGGCTCAGATGGCTCAAGATGGCACCAAGTTTGCCCAAGATGGTCCAACATGGCCTCCAAGATGGCCCAAGAAGGTCCAAGATGAGTGGCGCCTGGAAAGCTGAGGTTCAGGTGGTTTCTCAATCTTTTTAAGCCTCCCCCACGGGGGCATTCGGCCCAACGCGCCGCGGCCACCAAGAACTTCCAACGCCCGTGGGCCTCCCGGGTCAAACCGGTCCCCAGAGGCCTCCAAGGCGGCCAAGATGGTCCAAGATGGCCTCCGCCAAAAAGGCCTGCAAGACGGCCAAGGTGGCCGCAAGATGTCTCCAAGACGTTCCAAGATGCACCTCAGACGGCCTAAGATGGCCTCAAGGTGGCCCAAGACGGCACAAGAGGCACCCAAAAAGCCCCTAAGACGTCTTAAGAAGCCTCCAAGATTGGGTCGGGCCCAACCCAGCTATACCTTGGGGGGTAGCGCGGTGACACCGCATGCCTGGCAAGATCTGGACGGTCACCAAACATAAGTTGCCAGGCGCGCGTTGGTCTTCAGATGCTCATGCCAAGGCGCGGGCCATGATAGAGGGAAGAAGTGGGACGTGCATGGGTATTGTGCGAGACCTGGCGCTTACAATTATACTTGTGGATCGCCTGAAGCATGCACTCCTTGAGTTCCGGATGCTTCAGCACTCCCTGGGATACTCCTGATGCCTCGGTTGGCCTCAGGCGGAGCCCCGGGCAACCGAACAGGAACGATGCCTGGACGCCACCATCGTTTCCGCCCCCGCACGGTGCCAGCCGGGAGGGGCTGGCAAACATATTGTTGCCGGCCCCCCCCCGCGTGGTGCCAAACAAGGCCACCGATTTTTTGCCGGCCCCATTTTTTACAGGGTTGGCGAAAATCCGCGGTGACCGCCGGCTGGGGCTGGCAAAAATATGTTTGCCGGCCCGACACCCCTGGCACCAGCGGAACGCCACAGGCACCGACACCGGCGAATCCAGTACAGAACTTGACCCAACGGCGCGGTGAGTGGCATTTCATCTCGACAGTGCTTCCGAGATTCATGCGACGCCATCTGCCCCGGTGTGTGCACCCCTGCCCACTGCCCTCGTCGTCCTTTCCCCATCCCCCATCTCTCACTCCCCCCTCCAATTGCTCCTCCTTCATCACACTCCTCCCTTTTTCTCTTTTGATCTAACACAATTTGTATCTGGGCCTCTTCGCACCAGCCTGGCGATGTCACCACGGCCCTCTATTTGGTGACGATTTGGTGCCCATCCTGTGGCCGCCTATATGATATCTATAACACCTAGGTAACGCCACTTTTAGCTGGGTTGGGCCCGACCCAACTCCAAGAGGTCCTCCAGCAAGGCCCGAGGCCAAAATCATTGATTTCCCATGAGAACTTCTGACGGATTTTGGCATTTGCTTCAGAACGGCCTCCCGTCGGCCTCCCGTCGGCCCAAGAGGCTCCCAAGATTGCCCCAAGATCGCCCAAGAGGCCTCCAAGATGGCCCCAGGACGGCCTAAGAGGCTCCCAAGACGGCTCCCCCAAAGGGACGTAAAGACGGCCCATGAGGCGTTCTAGACGCCCGAGATTGCCTTCAAGACGGTCCTGAAGCGACCCTAGAGGGCCCTAAGACGGCCCAGAGAGGCTCCCAAGACAGCTTCCGACGGCGTCAGACGGGCCAGGAACGCCGGAACACGGCCAAACAGGCCCCCAAGAAGCACTCAAATGCCCCCAGGAGGCCCAAGGAGGCTCCCAAGATGCCTCCAAGAGGCCCCCAGGGAGCTCCCAGGAGGCTCCAAGAATGACCCAAGAAGCTCCCAAGAGGTTTCCTCATCCTGATCCTCAGCATCTTCTTTCCTCCCTCTCCTCATCATCCTCTTCCTCCCCCACGTGTTCCACGAAGGGCTTCCAGGCTTACACAACGGCTGGAGGAACTCATGGTCCAATAGTGTGGCTAAACTTTGCCCAAACGTTTGGCCACATGGACATGTCCTGAAAGGCAAGGGGCAGCGGTCGTTCTCCGTAGGAGTCTTTGATAACTTTCGAGCTCGTCGCAAGCTCTGACTCCTTCTAGGGATTGGCAGAATGGCGTAAACCACTTGAATATTATTCGTATGATCCTCCTCCTGCATCTCCCCCATGTGCTCCTCACGCTCCTCCACCCCCCTCCCCCATGTCCTCCCCCATCTCCACCCCTATCCGCATCATCCCTGAAGTTGGGTTAATGTACCCTGCGAGCCTAAAGCGAGCTTAACAGTCATCAAGATTATACTGATATGGTTGTGGTATGTTCCTGGCATGGAAATCTGGGCTGATCCGCCGGCCCCCTTGCGGGGCAACCAGGCTGTAGGCCGGGAATGTGCTGCTCCCTGTGCCAGTTGCAGCTTCCAGTTTCCACTGTTACAGTTCTGCTTCTTGCTGCCTACTGTTCCTTGTTGATGAACGCGCGAGGGGGGGAGCCCAAACCAGCAGAACTACCCCCCGCCCTGGGAGGGTTCTCAGAACTTCTGGGGGGGTAAACATTGGCACCCATCATGCAGATCCGAAAGGGTCAGGGTCCAAGAACACATGTGGTTTGCCACATTTATGAAATTCGGCGGCACCCCTCAAGCAAATCCGTAGGGTCAGGGTCCAAAAACACAAGGGATTTCCCACATTTCTGAAATCCAGTGGCACCCCTCACACAGATCCGTAGGGTCCGTAGGGTCAGGGTCCAAAAACACGATTTGCCACATTTCTACAATTCGGTAACACCCCTCACGCAGATCCGCAGTGTCAGGGTCCAAAAACACAAGGGATTCGCTACATTTTTCAAATTCCGTGGCACCGCTCATGCAGATCCGCAGGGTCAGGGTCCAAAAACACAAGGGATTTGCTACATTTCTGAAATCAGGTGGCACCTCTGACGCAGATCCGTAGGGTCAGGCTCCAAAAACACACGGGATGTGCCACATTTCTAAAAATCCGGTGGCACCCCTCACGCAG
>CAUYUJ010020518.1:140000-155261 GCA_963575745.1 Prorocentrum cordatum | reverse complement strand
GGCTGACGTGGGCCGTCGTGTCCTACCAAGTGGAGGTGCACATGCCAGGCTTCGTGGATCTCGTCCGCCCAGCTGCAGCTGCGCCGCCGACCCCCCGTCGAACGCGCGCGCGCGACGACGACGACGACGGCGGCGGCGACGACGGCGATGTCGACAATCGCAGCATCGCGCTGCAGTGGAATCAGAAAGCCTCGAACTTGGACGCGCAGGAGGAGAAGACGGAGGTAATGGTGATGATGTGCACGCAGAAGGCATTCGACATCGCCAACGCCGCGGGCGCGACGCCGCCCAAGGAGGCGATCATGGCGACGGCTGCTGCGGAGCAGCCGCAGTGCGCTGCATGGCTGCACCACCTGCTCGCGCACGTGCAGGGGAGCGGTGGCAACGGCGAGCTCCTCAAGGACCTGGACGCCTACAACCCAAGGCTGCGGCGCTGACAAACCTGGCTGTAGCCAGTTCCGACGCGCGCCCCTCCCCCGCTCCCTCGCCATTCGCCGCTGCAGCGGCGAGATTTAGGTGACTGTTGGCACCGTCAAGACCATGGAGTCTGACTTCATCTCGGCAGTCAACACGTTGGCTAAGAAATTCCCTAGGGATCCCACCCCGCACGTGTGCAACGCGCTGCTCAAGTCGAACCTGACGTCTCACGTTGCGAAAGACGGCAGGTGCACGCCCCCTCCACCCCCCCCCCTCAATGTGTGATGATGGTGTCTCTCATGCGCGTGCTTTCCAGGTGCAGCCTCCTGCTCGAGACCCATGTGACCTCACTCGGTAACCAGAAGACCCGCTCAGAGCTGCTCGCGGGCGAGAAGCCCATGAGCAGGGCGCGCGATCTGATCGACACTGCCGACGGCCTGATGGACGGATTCAGCCGAACTTGCATAGCACATGCATGCCCGCGTCATGCCTCAGGGGTGGTCGGCTGCAACCGACCTCCCCGCATGCAACCATGTGTTAGTAATGATCGCCACAGGATCGGGGCTTGGTAATGAAGATCGGGTCGCCTGACTGCAAGGTCGCGAAGCTCCTGGCGAAGCGCAGAAACATCGAGTGCACGGGTGAGGGCTACGCGAGCCTCAACCAGATCGCCCGGGACTTTACGCGGGCATGTCGGCTGCAGCCGCCCCCCTTTATCTCCCCCAGCCCACCCCGCCCCTCCCCGACGACGTGCGGTATCATCGGCTGAAGCCATGGCTGCAGGAGTTCGTCCTGGCGCTGGGCGGGAGGCTCCAGATGAAGGCGCCCCAGGTGGCCGGGGCACTCGGCGTTAGCTTGGGGGGTGGGGAGGGGGCAGGCGCGCCGACGCCTGCGTCGTCGGCGCCGTCGGCAGCCCGCGGCGCGGGCCCACTGACTGTGGAGCAGGTGAAGAGCTCCAAGTACAAGATAGAAACGATGGGCGTCGGGAAAGGGGCGTTCGTCATTTTAAAAGCGGGCGGCGGAAATGAGGCATGGGGGGCCACGGATGTGACCGAGACGACCGTGCACCTTACCGACGCGCGCGCTGCTACTAGGCAGCGCGTGGGCGCCCGCGTCACGGAGCCAAAGACGGTCGACGTCGACGCCGAGCTGGAGAAGAAAACCACGACGTTGCTGGGGGGTTTTATGCGCCAGGTCGCCATGCAGCCGCGCGGCGTGGACCTCAGCGGCTGGGGCGCCGACGTCGCCATCGGCGCATGCGTGCGCGCGGCGCGAGTCGCGCGTGACAAGCGCTGCGAAGTGATCGCGGCCATCGTGATCTTGGAGCTCCCGGCCGCGGTGCATCTCACAGGCGCGTTGTGCCTAAACAGCGTTGTATGTGTGATTAGTTGTGTTGGGTTGACGGTTCACCGTGGGCGTCGAGCTGCAGCTCGCGCCCCGAAGGCGACACCAAGTGCAAAAAGAAGGCGGGCTCACGCTGGTGGCGTCCAGCACCAGGTTCGTCACGAAGGCCGCTGGCGCGACCTGGGCTGACAATCCGACGTCGGCGGTCGACCTGGGAACCGTCGCGCTGCAGCGTGATGGCATGCCGCCATCGGCATCCAACGTTGCCATCTTGCCGCACTTCGCTGCGGGCGAGAACGCGCGCCTCCGCGGGCGGCGCCGTGCTGGCAGGTCCCGGGTTCCTCCGACGACGGCAACATGAAGCAGAGCGCCGTCGAGGTGGTCTTGACGGACAACACTGGCACACACAAGCTGAACGTGCCGTGCATGGTGAACACCAAGGAGGTGAAGCCAGGCGCGACGACGACGACGACGACGACGACGACGGCGCGCGGTTTGCGCAGCCTCACAAGCGACCAGCTCAAGCTGCATGTGCCGCCGCTGCAGAGGGGGGCAGAAGCGCAAGGTGCAGTGATAGCTGCGCGGTGCAGTCTGCCGACCGCGCGTCGGGAGACATTTCAGACGACTGGGCGTCGGCTGACATATGAACCCATCGATGTCTGTCGGCGGCGCGTCGGCCGCGCGCGCCGATAATCAGTTGCGCGCGCCGGGTCGCTGCAGGCGCCCGATGGGCTGCAGCCCGCGCGGGGGGGGGGGCGGCGGATCGGATGAGGGAGGGGGTGGCAGAGGAATGCGACAGTGTAGTATATGCGACGAGGAGGACGACGTCGAGAGGGATGTCGGGGGGGGAAGCGGGGGTGGTGAGGGACTGGGAATATCATAACATGTCGGGCGTTAGCCAGAATTTGCTTCTCGCGAGGTAACTGACTGACGGGCGGGGGCACAAACTATGGCACAACCTATAAGAGCCAGAATGATCCAACTATATCATCGGCGGCAGAGGGCGCAGCCAGTGGCGAAACCACTGGGTGCAACTTATATCCTCGGCGGCCGACTGCACAATCTACTATGTGCCAGATATGTATTCGGCGGCCAAGGGTGCAGCCAATGGCGCAACCAATGGGAACCAGCTATGCCATCGGTTGCCGAGGGCGCAACCTATAGCACAACCAGGAATTATATAGTCACACCCTCGGCGGCCGAGCGTGCAACCTATGGCGCGGCGCAGACGGGGCACAGAGTGGCTGGGCATCGGATTGCGTGCTGGGTTCGCCCAGCTTATGCTCGTCGTTTGGGCTGCAGCCCACGCGGCGAGCTGTCGTGTGATATGGCGCGTGCGCATCCGCCGCGTCGCCGCTTGGCCTTTGTGGTGCAGGTGCGGCGGCGGTCTAGGGGTTATAAAGACCGCGGTGTGCCCATGGCGATTGCGGTGGTTCGGCCAGCGGTTGTGACCATCGACGACGGATGCGCATGGCGCGTGTCGAATGAGGTGGTCGTCGACGATACTGCCTTTGGCGAGGTGGATGTCCATCGAAAAGTCGACGCCCGTGCTGCCGTGCGCCCGCCTGCCCGTTCGGGGTCACATCGTCTAAATATAAATCCCGCGACCGACGCGTCTGCTACGGCCGACGCGCGCGCGCGGGGTAGGTCGGTCTGGGCGGGGTTAATGTGTCATTGCATGCAGTGGCCTACGCGGTGGGCAGGGCTGCTTTTACTAAGATTGCATTGTCCGATGCGTGGGCACCAGGACATCCCCACTGGAGGTTACTGGAACAGCGCAGCACGGTGGTGCGGAAGATGGTGGACTCGCTGAAGCGCAAGCGCAAGCAGGCGAGCCTGCAGGCGGCTGCGCCGCGGGGGGCCGACATCAGCACCTACGGCGCCCACAAGATGCGCAAGCTTCTCAAGGATATGGGTGCTCGGTGTTCGCGCTTGCTACCCAGCTGCAGCTGCCCCCCCCCCCCCCAGAATGACTACAAGGCCATGGTGGGTGCGGGCGCCTTCCCCCCCCATCGTGGAGGTCGCCTGCGGTGGCGGAGTCGTCAGGGCGCTGCAGAACGTCGACGAGCGGCGGCCCCTGCTCGTCGAGCTGGAGCCCGGCGCCCTCGCCCGCCTCCGCGCCCAGGCCGCGCAGGACAGATAGTGCTGTTGGATGGTGCCCAGCTGCAGCTGGGCACGTGTAGTTGTTAGTGCGTTGGTGCGGTGAGGTTGTGCATGCTCTCCAGCTGCAGCCGGGCACCCCAAGGACCTCGCGGACGCCGAGGACGGCGCCGAGGGCGGCGCCGAGGACGGCGCCGAGGACGGCGCCGATGGCAGCGCATCGCTCGCGGGACCGGGCGCCCAGGACGACGACGAGGTCACCGATGACGGCGCCGAGGGCGGCGACGCGGGCGCCGGGGGCGGCGCCCAGGGCGGCGCCGAGGGCGGCGCCCAGGACGGCGACGATGGCGGTGCATCTGCGGCGGCGGCGCCCCCAGAGCGGTCGGCGCCCACTGGCTCCGCAAGATGAGCGCGCACGTCGCAAGGCGACGGGCGGGCGAGGGCGGCTGGACCTACAAGAGGTTCAAGCCTGGGTCCGCGGGGCGCGCCGCGATCCGCGCCGCGCACGCCCGCGCGCGCGTGGCAGGTGGAGGGTGCAAGTGGCCATGCAGCAGCGGCTGCAGCCGCGGCCGCGGGTGCTTAGGCGTAGGATACGTGCATGCAGGGGGGGGGGGGGGCGCAGCTGCGCTGCGCGCGCGGCAAACAGCGCAGGGCGGCGGACGACGACGACGCGGGGCAACAGCAGTGATGCAGCATACGGTGGGCCAGTGAAGGGCGATGCCAGCGCGCCGAGGACTGTGAATGGGGCGAGGTGCGAGGCACATGATGTGGATTTGCAGCGATGTGAATCGCCCTCCCCCCTCATCCCTCCTATGTGGGTTCGTCGTCAGTCGTTCCATTCGGATGATTGCATATCGTCCGCGGTTCGTCGCCGTCGTGCGCGTCGCCCGTCGGATGTCGGCTGCAGACGACGTCGCGTGCATCGCGGGCGTCAGCTGCAGCTGTCGTGTCAAGGTCAGCGGAGGGCAGGCCCGCGTTGCGTCGGGCGGTCGTATGGGCCCGTGATGAGCGACGGCGCCGTCGGCACTGCGGAGCTGCAGGGCACGCTGACGGCGGCGCTGCAGTACCACGTGCCGCGGCAGCCACAGCCGTGGCGCGAGCCGCAGCGGGAGGCCGTCAACCCGCAGGAGGGCGGGCAGTGGCACGAGTCGCAGTTGCTGCAGCAGCATCATCGGTGGGAGACGAGCTGCAGCGCAAGCAGTTGCGCGGGCAGCAGCAGCAGGAGCAGCTGATGCGTAAGCAGCTGATGCAGCAGCAGTGGCACGAGCAGCAGCTGCTGCAGCAGCAACAGCAGCAGCAGTGGCCGTACACGCAGCAGCAGTGGCAGGCACAGCTGGCGACCGCCGTGCAGCAGCATCAGCTGCTGCAGCAGCAGCATCAGCAGCGCCAGCAGCAAGTCGCAGATGCTGCCGCCGCCTCAGCCGAAGCCGCCGCAGCCGCAGCTGCTGAAGCAGCAGCCGTCCACATCAGCAACACGCAGCAGCAGCAGCAGCCGCCGCGGAAGAAGAAGCGCGCCGACGGGGCGCCTCGGCCAGGGTTCTGGATGATCAACACGGTCCAGCTGGCCGAGGCGATCGTGATGCGCCGCGACCCCGGTACCATCCGCGCGATGGCACGCGATCGCCTCGCGATTGAATTAGGGGACTGTGTATAGTCCTAGACCGCTGCAGCGGCGGGTGTGTGTGAGATGGATAGGTATGGGGTGTGGGTATGAGCGTGGCGCAGCGGCATCATTCAGGGCTAGGCGCATCTTAGTTGTCTTGTGGATCATATTTTTACCACATGGTGCAGAACAGACAGCATACATATGGTGCAGGACAGCCAGCAGAGAACTAAGGTGCGCCGACACCCTGAGTCTTTAATTTTCCGTGCGGTCGGGCACTCGTGGAGTTCCCAGGCTCGTGACCGCGTTCCGTCAGAAAGGTGCGCGCAGTCTGGCTAATATGCTCGTGCTGGTGTCGGCTGTAGCCCAAACCCCGTGATTGAATTGGGCGGGCGGGGCGCCACCAATTGCGTAATACAGTTGAGCCATGCATACCCTCGGCGGCCGATGGCACAGCCTATGGCGTAGCCATAATAGGAGCAACGTCATCGTTGGCCGATTCTTTCTGTTTTTCCCCACCCGCCGTGCGTTACGACGGGTTTCGTTCCCCAAACAGCTTGCTGAACGGGGTGCTGTTGTGGTAGAAACTAACTCCGGCCGAAGGAAGTCGGAGCAGAGACATCCTCACACAAATTTTATGGTTTTGGCCGTTTCGCTTTGGACATCCTCACAACTCTCGTTTCTGAGTTGGCGAAAAAAGAGGAGAGAGAGGGAGAAGGGGGGAGGGAGGGAGGAGATTATAAAAATTATTTGGCGTTTCGTTGAGACATCCACGAAAAAAAAAAAACATAAAAAAGTTGCGCTCCGGGACGCCGCGCGAGAGGTGGTCCTGGCCGTTTCGCTTGAGACATCCTCAAAACTCTGAGCCCCGAGGTGCCGTGCGAGAGGTGGTCCGGGCCGTTTCGCCTGAGACATCCTCGAAAAGTTGCGCTCCGGGACGCCGCGCGAGAGGTGGTCGGCCGTTTTTCGCCAGAGACATCCTCAAAAGTTGCGCTCCGGGACGTCCGGTGCTGGAAGTGGTCCGGCCCGAGGTGGCAGGTAGAGAGGTCCGGGCCGTTTCGCCTGAGACATCCTCGCAAGTCTGAGCTCTGAGATGCCTTGCGCGAGGTGGTCCGGCCCATTTCGCCTGAGACATCCTCGAAACTCTGACTTCGGAGATGCTGCGCGAGAGGTGGTCTGGCCCGTTTCGTTGAGACATCCTCGAAATTCTGAGC
Source organism: Prorocentrum cordatum (assembly GCA_963575745.1). NCBI lineage: Eukaryota > Dinophyceae > Prorocentrales > Prorocentraceae > Prorocentrum > Prorocentrum cordatum. Next base: position 148,583 of record CAUYUJ010020518.1, on the reverse strand, counting down.
TCTGAGATGCCCTGCGCGAGGTGGTCCGGCCCGTCTCGCCTGAGACATCCTTGCAACTCTGAGCTCTGAGATGCCGTGCGCAAGGCGGTCCGGTCTGTTTCGCACAAGACATTCTCGCAACTCTGAGCTCTCAGATGCTGCGCGAGAGGTGGTCCAGCTTGGGCGCCCAGAAGACCACATATGACATATCCTCCATAGGACCCTGCGAGCCTCAGGAGGCCCCAGAGAGGTCCAGGAGGCCGCAGGACGCCCAGGACAGGCCCCAGGGGCCCCCAGGAGATTCCCAGGAGGCTCCCAGGAGGCCCCAGGAGGCCCTCTATCAGAACGTGTCATGTTAATACACATCCGGTGTCGATTCGTTGATTCTTCCTGCTCTTGTGCCCCCCTCTCCATTTTGAGGGGCCCCAAACGGCCACAGGTTTGATATCCCCCCTGGGAGCCCCAAGAGGCTTCAGGAAACCTCAGGTGGAGTTCAGGAGGCCACAGGAGGCCCAGGAGGAAGCTCCAGGAGGTCCCCAGGAGGCCCCAGGAGGCACCAGGAGGCCGCAGGACGCCCAGGACAGGCCCCAGGGTCTCCAGGAGATTCCCAGGAGGCTCCCAGGAGGCCCCAGGAGGCCGCCAATCAGAACGTGTCAAATTAATACACATCCGGTGTCGATTCGTTGATTCTTCATGCTCTTGTGCCCCCCCCCTCCATTTGGAGAGGCCCAAACGGCCACAGGTTAGATATCCCCCCCTGGGAGCCCCAAGAGGCTTCAGGAAGCCCCAGGTGGGGTCCAGGAGGCCACAGGAGGCCCAGGAGGACGCCCCAGGAGGTTCCCAGGAGGCCCCAGGAGGCCCCTGCAACTCGGAGCTCTGAGACGCCGGGGGGGGGGGGGGCGCTCGGAGGTGTCCGGCCCACTTCGGGGGGGCGGTGTCACGGGGGAGCCACACGCACCAGCTGTTCGCCAGAGACATCTGCCGCAACTCTGGGGTCCGAGATGCCGACGCGCGAGGTGAGCGCCTAGCCGAGTACGCTGGCGGCGCGAGTCCACTGCAACTTGGGGTCTCCGAAGAGTGCGTTTGCGGAATGAAGATGGGAGGTGGAGGAGGTGAGTGTGAGTAGGAGTGTGAGGCGTAGTGTTAGAGGGAAGGGTAGGAGAGAGGAGGAGGAGGAGGAGAGATGGAAGGGAGAAGGTGAAGGCGAGAGTGAGAATGTGCATGAGTGAGGCAGGCTATGAGTGCGGGGTCGGGCCCCCAGAGGGCGGCTCCAGGATGCCCGCGCGTGGACGCCCAGGACATGCCCCAGGGGTCTCCAGGAGATTCCCAGGAGGCTCCCAGGAGGCCCCAGGAGGCCGCCTATCAGAACGTGTCAAGTTAATACACATCCGGTGTCGATTCGTTGATTCTTCCTGCTCTTGTGCCCCCCCCTCCATTTGGAGAGGCCCAAACGGCCACAGGTTTGATATCCACCCTGGGAGCCCCAAGAGGCGTCAGGAAACCCCAGGTGGAGTTCAGGAGGCCACAGGAAGCCCAGGAGGAAGCCCCAGGAGGTCCCCAGGAGGCCCCAGGAGGCACCAGGAGGCACCCGCAACTCGGAGCTCTGAGACGCCGCGCTCGAGGTGGTCCGGCCCGTTTCGCCTGAGACTTCCTCGCACCACGTTTGCCCGAGAAATCGTCGCAACTCTGGGGTCCGAGATGCCGCGCGCGAGGTGGTCCAGCCCGTTACGCTGGAGACATCCTCGCAACTCTAGGCTCCGAGATGCCGTTCGGGATGAAGAGGAGGTCGATGAGGAGGAGGAGGAGGAGGAGGAGAAGGAGAAGGAGATGGAAGGGAGAAGGAGGAGGCGGATGATGTGCATGAGGGAGCAAGCAGGAGGAGGGGGAGGAGGAGGAGGAGGAGGAGGAGGAGGGAGAAGGAAGGGAGTTGCAGGAGAGGACCTAACGGGAAGCGAGTGCGATGTGGACTTGTCAAAACGTGTGCGAAAGATTGTCCAGCCCGTTTCGTTTGAGACATCCTTCCAATACTGAGCTCCAAGATGTCGCTCGCGAGGTGGTCCGGCCCGTTTCGATTGAGCCATCCTCGCAATGCGAGGCTCGAAGATGTTGCGCGCGAGATGGTCTGGCCCATTCTGCCTGAGACGTTTCGTAGCACAGGAGCTCCAAACACAACCTCTCTCATTCCTTCTCCCGCCTCCCTCTTCCCACTTCCCGCCTGGTTCCTCTTCCCTCCTCCCTCCTCCCGCCTCCCGCCTCCCGCTGCTGCGCCTCTGCCTCCGCCTCCCCGCCCCCGCCGTCGTCGTTTCTGCCGCCTCAGCATCCGTCATGCGCGCACTGCCTTCCGCCCTCCCCAGACATCCGACGTCACGATTTTTCCCCAAACAGCTTGCTGAACGGGGTGCTGTTGTGGTAGAAGCTAACTCCGGCCGAGGGAAATCGGAGCAGAGACATCCTCACAAAAATTTGATGGTCCGGGCCGTTTCGCTTGAGACATCCTCACAACTCTCGTATCTGAGTAGGCCTGGATTGGCCGTTTCGCCTGAGACATCCTCGAAAAGTTGCGCTCCGGGACGCCGCGCGAGAGGTGGTCCGGGCCGTTTCGCTTGAGACATCCTCGAAACTCTGAGCCCCGAGGTGCCGTGCGAGAGGTGGTCCGGGCCGTTTCGCCTGAGACATCCTCGAAACTCTGGGCTCTGAGATGCCTTGCGCGAGGTGGTCCGGCCCGTTTCGCCCGAGACATCCTCGAAACTCTAACCTCGGAGATGCCTTGCGCGAGGTGGTCCGGCCCATCTCGCCTGAGACATCCTCGCAAGTCTGAGCTCAGATGCCGAGCGCAAGGTGGTCCGGCCTGTTTCGCACAAGACATTCTCACAACTCTGAGCTCCCAGATGCCGCGCAAGAGGTGGTCCAGCCTGGGGGCTCAGAAGACCACATGTTACATATCTTCCCTGGGGCCCGGGGAGCCCGCCCGAGACATCCTCGAACTTCTGAGCTCTGAGATGCCTTGCGCGAGGTGGTCTGGCCCGTTTCGCACAAGACATTCTCGCAACTCTGAGCTCTGAGATGCCGTGCGCAAGGTGGTCTGGCCTGTTTCGCACAAGACATTCTCGCAACTCTGAGCTCCCAGATGCCGCGCAAGAGGTGGTCCAGCCTGGGGGCCCAGAAGACCACATGTTACATATCCTCCTGGGACCCTGGGAGCCCCAGGAGGCCCCAGAGAGCTCCAGGAGGCCGCAGGACGCCCAGGACAGGCCCCAGGGGTCCGCAGGAGATTCCCAGGAGGCTCCCAGGAGGCCCCAGGAGGCCCCCTAGTAGAACGTGTTAAGTTAATACACATCCGGTGTCGATTCGTTGATTTTTCCTGCTCTTGTGGCCCCCCCCATTTTGGGGGGGCCCGACGGCCACATGTTAGATATCCCCCCCTGGGAGCCCCAAGAGGCTTCAGGAAGCCCCAGGTGGGGTCCAGGAGGCCACAGGAGCCCCAGGAGGAAGCCCCTTTATTTTGAGGGGCCCAAGCGGCCACAGGTTAGATATCCCCCCTGGGAGCCCCAAGAGGCTTCAGGAAGCCCCAGGTGGAGTTCAGGCAGGAGGCCGCAGGAGGCCCAGGAGGAAGCCCCAGGAGGTCCCCAGGAGGCCCCCGCAACTCGGAGCTCTGAGACGCCGCGCTCGAGGTGGTCTGGCCCGTTTCGCCTGAGACTTCCTCGCAGCACGTTTCGCCCGAGACACCGGCCCGTCTCGCCTGAGACATCCTTGCAACTCTGAGCTCTGAGATGCCGTGCGCAAGTTGGTCCGGCCCGTTTCGCACAAGACATTCCCGCAACTCTGAGTTCCCAGGTGCCGCGCAAGAGGTGGTCCAGCCTGGGGGCCCAGACGACCACATGTTACATATCCCCTCTGGGACCCTGGGAGCCCCAGGAGGCCCCAGAGAGCCTCAGGAAGCCGCAGGACGCCCACAAGACATTCTCGCAACTCTGAGCTCTCAGATGCTGCGCAAGAGGTGGTCCACCCTGGGGGCCCAGAAGACCACATGTTACAGATCCCCCTTGGGACCCTGGGAGCCCCAGGAGGCCCCAGAGAGCTTCAAGAGGCCGCAGGACGCCCAGGACAGGCCCCAGGGGTCCGCAGGAGATTCCCAGGAGGCTCCCAGGAGGCCCCAGGAGGCCCCTTTATCAGAACGTGTCAAGTAAATACACATCCGGTGTCGATTCGTTGATTTTTCCTGCTATTGTGGCCCCCCTCCATTTTGGGGTGGGCCCGACGGCCACATGTTAGATATCCCCCCCCGGGAGCCCCAAGAGGCTTCAGGAAACCCCAGGTGGGGTCCAGGAGGCCACAGGAGGCCCAGGAGGAAGCCCGAGGAGGTCACCAGGAGGTCCCACGAGGCCCCAGGAGGCCCCCGCAACTCGGAGCTCTGAGACGCCGCGCTCGAGGTGGTCTGGCCCGTTTCGCCTGAGACTTCCTCGCAGCACGTTTCGCCCGAGAAATCGTCGCAACTCTGGGGTCCGAAATGCCGCGCGCGAGGTGGTCCAGCCCGTTACGCTGGAGACATCCTCGCAACTTCGGGCTCCGAGATGCCCTGCGCGAGGTGGTCCGGCCCATCTCGCCTGAGACATCCTCGTAACTCTGAGTTTTGAGATGCCGTGCGCAAGGTGGGCCGGCCCGTTTCGCACAAGACATTCTCGCAACTCTGAGCTCTCGGATGCTGCGCAAGAGGTGGTCCAGCCTGGAGCCCAGAAGACCACATGTTACATATCCCCCCTGGGACCCTGGGAGCCCCAGGAGGCCCCAGAGAGCTTCAGGAGGCCGCAGGACGCCCAGGACACGCCCCAGGGGTCCGCAGGAGATTCCAAGGAGGCTCCCAGGAGGCCCCAGGAGGCCCCCTTATCGTTGATTTGTCCTGCTCTTGTGCCCCCCCCCATTTGGGGGGAGCCCGACGGCCACATGTCAGATATCCCCCCTGGGAGCCCCAGGAAGCTTCAGGAAGCCCCAGGTGGGGTCCAGGAGGCCACAGGAGGCCCAGGAGGAAGCCCCAGGAGGTCACCAGGAGGTCCCAGGAGGCCCCAGGAGGCCCCCGCAACTCGGAGTTCTGAGACGCCGCGCTCGAGGTGGTCCGGCCCGTTTCGCCTGAGACTTCCTCGCAGCACGTTTCGCCCGAGACATCGTCGCAAATCTTGGGTCCGAAATGCCGCGCGCGAGGTGGACCAGCCCGTTACGCTGGAGACATCCTCGCAACTTCGGGCTCCGAGATGCCGTTCGGGATGAAGAGGAGGTGGAGGAGGAGGAGGAGGAGAAGGCGGCATGTTGTAACATGCCATGCCAGCACGCACTGGAAGGGCACGCAATCGACGTTGGAAACCGCAGTGGGTCTAAAAACCCTGTTTGGGGATACTGCGCTCCGGCTATATTTTTTTGGAGGGCGACGAGGGACCGAGGGAGACAAGGAGGAAGACGAGGCCGAGGGGGAAGCAAATCATCGTTCGCCGATTGTGTGATGGAGCCAGTTATATCCTCGGCTGCCGAGTGTGCAACCCATTGCGCGCCCAGTAGGAGCCAATTTATCTTCGGCGGCCGAGCGCGCAATATGAGCCAGCTACATCATATGCGGCCGAGGGCGCAACCTATGGCACAACCCATGCTGCTGAGGGCGCACCCAACCAAGGCTGGTTATACAATCGGTGACCACGGGTGCAACCTATGGTGCAATCATCGGCGACCGAGGGCGCAATATGGGACAGGTGTGTGATCGGCGGCCGAGGGCGCAGCACATGACATAACCCGCAGAAGCCAATCGGATCCATTCATATCAGCGGGTGGCGCAGCAAATAGGAGGCCATCGCAATCTCGGCAGCCGAGCGCGCGCCCTAGCGGCGAGCTGGTTTGTGATTACGTGGTATTTGCGCAGCTGTGCCTCGCCGAAAGCATCCCGGGGAATCCCGAATCGCCCCGACCGTCTGAGGGAAGCGCGAGCCCGACGGCGGCGACGGCGACGGCCTCGTCGTCGCCGTCGCCGTCGTCGTCGTCGGCGTCGTCGACGGCGGCTGCGTCGTCGTCGTCGTCGTCGCCCCGCCGACGCCACTGTTGCGCGAGCTGCAGCCCGCGCCCACCGCCCACCGCCGCGCCGCCGCTGCCCGTGCCCGCCGCCGCCATGACGGCGCTGCCGCACGCGATGTTCTTGACGCCGCAGGACGCGGACCCGCTGGTTGGGGCCATGATCCCGCTGGTGGAGCCGCTGATTGCGGCAGGTGGCCAGCACGGGGCCCCGTGGGTGCCTGGCGTGTTCACCTCCGAGGCGGGCGACGTCATGCTCAAGTTCTTTGGCGACGATTCGCCGATAGGCGCGGGGGCGGAAATGGTCATAACATGAGCTGCAGCTCACCACCACCGCACGGTGTTCGGGGCATCTTGGACGTGTGTCGGAGGCTATCTCGTGGATGCCGTATTGGGGATGTTTGTGTATATAGAGCGCCCCTCGGGGGCACCATGGGCTATGTTGGGTGATCTAGCCCCTCGGGCCCAACAGATTCTTGTTTGCATATATGCGTGGACAATGTGAGCATCCAGCTGTAGCTCCATGTTCTCACACTGTCAATGCATACATGTACACATACGTAAACGTGTGTGCGAGGTCTGCGCATCCCGTCCCAGGCTGGGCGGGCTGGCACCTCTTCTGGGGCGGCGGCGTCGCATCGGGCGCCGCGGGCGGCGCCGCCGCAGAGGGCGACGCGGGCAACGCCACGGCGGGCGACGCCGCGTCTGGTCTGTGCGCGTGGGCGCGGCGGCGCCTGGCACCAATGGCGCAGTGGTGCCACCGATGATGGGCTGGCGCGCGCCCGTCCTCAATGCCGACCCCAGCCCGACGCTGATGTGCCGCAGCTACGGGTTGCACGAGGTGCTGGAGGCTGCGGCTGGTGGCGGCGGCGGGGGCGGCGGTGGCGACGACGGTCCGTCAGCCCCTCCCGCCGACGGCGGTGCGGCGACGGCGTGCCCTCCCGCCCCTCCCGCCGATGGTGCGCCCACGGCTGCCCCTCCCGCCGATGGCGCGCCCACGGCTGACCACGGTGCGCCGACGGTGCCGACGCCGTCGCGCGCACCGACGGCGGCGCGGGCGTCGCGCCCGCGGGCCGACGGCGGCGCGGGCGCTGGCGTGGCCCAGGCCCATCGGACGCAATCGCCAATGTTCGGGGGTGCAAGCATCACGGCCACCGGTCCCCGCCCGCCACCGATATATCATCATCCGTGCACGGGCGACGATGTCTCGGTGGCGGGTGGGGGAGGGGGCGGGGGCATGTCCCACGCCCCTCAGTCCACCCACCCCGCGCACATTATGGGGGGTGATGGCAATGATAGCTGCAGCTGTCGGACACGGGTGATATCGTCACCGGCCAGCCATCTCACGCATCCCGCGTCCGCCGATGCGGGGCGGGGCCCCCTTGCCGCCGCCGCCGTCGGCGCACGCAGCACAGGGCGTCGCCCCCCCCCGCGCCCGCCGCCGCCAGCAAGGCACGGCCGCAACGCGCCCGCCAGGCGCACCGCGGCTCGCGCTTGCGCTCGCGCGGCGGCCGAGCGCGCCCGCGCTCGGGCACGCCGCCGCGCAGCCCGCCAGCGCGCCGCGGCCCGCCCGCGCGCTCCCCGCAGCGCCGCCCGAGCACCGCGGCCCGCGCGGCGGCTGGCGCCAGCGCCGCGGCCCCCGCGGTCGACGGGCAGCCGCGCGGCAGCGCGGGCAAGTGCAAGTGGCCGCTCGGCGACCGGCAGCGGGCAGGCCCCAGCACGGGCAAGTGCGCGGGCAAGGGCCGCTCAGCCAGCGAGGCGCGGGCGTCCGACGACAAGGGCTCGGGTAAGGGCGTCCGCTCGGCGAGCGAGACGACCGCCCGCCGCCGCGAGATGCGCGGAGGGCACCTGGCCGCAGAGCTGGACGCTGCCCGCCCAGTGGACTTCGGCGGGCGCGCCAGGGCCACCCGCCGCCAGACGCTGGCCGCGCAGCTGGGCGCCCAGGTGAGGCCCACCGCGAACGACCCCGTCGGGCGTCAGGGCAGGCGGGCGGGTCGTCACAATATACCGACGCATGCTTGGCACATGTGTCCATCGGCTGCAGCCGCGTGGACATATATGCTCACAGCGATGCGCGCGTACGTGTGCGACGAGTTCCGCGCAGGGGCGGCTTGTTCCAGCGTTGCCAGGACCTGGCCTACGTGGTGCTGACGCAGGGCCCGTTCTGCCCGCTGGCCATGGAGCTCGCCGAGGAGTGGTGCTCCTGGCCGCCTCGGTCTGAAGCGCACTTTGTCTAAAATGATGCGGCTGTATCTGAGTGCGGCAGCACTCAGATACGGACGTACACAATGGCTGCAACCAATTTGTTCCCCCGCGGCTTCAGCCACTCCGACTCTTGGGGAGTGGCTGCAGACACTCCCCAAGTACGACGCAGACAATCTCCAACAGCAGGCGATGGCGGCGGGAGCGCAGGCGGGCAGGCCCGCGCACTTGACCGAGATGGAGTGGGCGGAGCAGCTCCAGCTCGCGTTTGCCATGCGCGGGGTGAACCACGAGGCTGAGCGGGCCCAGGCGCGCGCACAGAGGGCGGCGGCGCGGGCGGCGGGCCTGAGGGCG
>CAUYUJ010020518.1:0-137500 GCA_963575745.1 Prorocentrum cordatum | reverse complement strand
GTAGTAGTAAGTAGTCGTCGTAGTAGTAGAGTAGTAGTAGCATTAAAGTAGTAGTAGTATGTTAATTAGTAGTAGTAATAGTATAGTAGTAGTAATAGTAAGTATAGTAGTAGTAAGTTAGTAGTAGTAGTAGTAGTATTAAGTAGTAGTAGTAGTAGTAGTAGTAGTAGTAGTATTAGTAAGTCAAGTAGTAGTAGTAGGTAGTAGTAAGTAGTAGTAGCAGGCTTAGTTGTTAGTGGTATAAGTAAGCAGTAGTCCGTAGTAGTCCGTAGTAGTCGTAGTATTCGTAGTAGTCGTAGTAGTCCGTAGTGTAGTAGTATCCGTAAGTAGTAGTAGCAAGTCGTAGTCGTAGTCGTAGCGTAGTCGTAGTCGGTAGTCGTCGTAGTATCGTAGTAGTAAGTAGTAGTAGTAGTAGTAGTAGTAGTAGTAGTTGTAGTAGTAGTAGTAGTAGTAGTAGTGGTAGTAGTGGTAGTAGTAGTAGTAGTAGTAGTAGTAGTGGTAGTAGTAGTAGTAGTAGTAGTTAGTGGTAGCCGCAGTCGTAGAAGTAATAGTAGTAATAGTAGTAGTGGTTGTAGTAGTAGTAGTCGTAGTAGTAGTAGTAGTAGTAGTAATAATAGTAGTAGTAGTAGTAGTAGTGAGTGAGTGGTAGTCGTAGTAGTAGTTGTAGTAGCAGTAGTATCAGCAGTAGTAGTAGTAGTAGTAGTAGTAGTAGTAGTAGTAACAGTAGTAGTAGTAGTAGTAGTAGTAGTAGTAGTAGTAGTAGAAGTAGTAGTAGTAGGCATTGCAGTAATACGAATGGTCGTTGTTCTCATTTATTAGTAGTGGTAGCAGCAGCAACAGTAGTCGTGATTGGTGGTATGTGTGTTTTTGATGGTTGTGGTGGTGGTGTGGTTGATGTCGTTGTTGTTGTAGTTAGCGGTGGTGGTGGTGTTGTTGTTGTTGGTGCAATTGCTGTTGGATGTCGGTGCGCCGTCGCCGTTGTCGTTGATTCGTCCTCGCAACGGTTTCGTGTTCGTCGTCCCGTTGCTTCGGTCGTCGTCGCATTCGTTGTCTTTGCATTCGTTGTCGCGGTGGTCGTCGGGGCGGCGGGGGGGGGGGGGCGTAGCCCTGTAATTTCAAGCGGGGCGAGCGGCGGAAACGGCGAAGCCATGGGAATAATCAAGTTTTGCAGACCACCCAGAGCGATCTGCGCCCCAGGCGTTCACCGCAGCACAGGCCCCACGCGCGAGGACATCCCAAGCGAAACGGAAGGTGAGGGAGCGGAATACGAGAAGGAGGACGAGGACGAGCATGAGGGGCATGAGGGATAGAAACATGAGGGGCGCGAGGCGAATGAGTATGAGGATGAGGAGGGGGCGGAAGAGGTGGGCGAGGAGGAGGAGGAGGAAGCATTCTATTATATTTGCGTGGGGGCGGGGGGAGAGGTGGAGGGAGTTGGAGGAGGAGGAGGCGGAGGAGGGGGAGGAAAAGGATGTACGGGTGCATGACCAGGCCCATGAGTCCTAGGCGGGCGATGTATTTGAGTTGCTTGCGTCCCCCCGACGCCCCGCCCTCGAGCATGATGCACCGTCTGAGCCTTGCACTCACAGAGCGGCATCATCCATCATCCTGCCGCCTCCTCCATCTCTACCTCCTCGTCCCCCTCGTCGCCGTCGCCCTCGCCGTCGCCCTCGTCACCCTCCGCCTCCGTGTTTTGGTTTGTGAGTGTTCTCCGCGCGTGGTTTCCGATGTGTAGTCTTTCTACTCCTCCTCCCTCCTCCTCCTCCTCCTCATCCTCCTCCTCCTCATCATCCTCCTCCTCTTCCTCCTCCCCATCCTTCTCCACCTCCCCTCCTTTGTTCCCTCCGCTTCCCTCCTCCTCCTCTTCCTCCTCCTCGTGCACGATCTCGTCCTCGTCGTCCTCCTCCTCCTCCTCGCGTTCAAATCTTAAGGTCCGTCGGCGTCGCGTTTGGCTAAGACTGCAAAGGTCCGACCGACCCGTCCACGTTTCTTCCCCCGCCCCCTTCTCTTCTTCGCCATCCTCCTCCTCGCCATCACCTGCGTGGTCGTGTCATTTCTCGAGTGCGTACGGGTGAGTGTGGGCTATTGCTGTTGGCTGCTCTTCTACCTCCTCCTTCGTCTCCGCCCCCCCCCCCTCCTCGAGTTTCCTCCTCCCGCCCCCCCCCCCCCTCGTCCTCCTGCTCCTCGTCGTCGTATTCGTCGTCCTCGCCGTTGTCGTCTTCGTCGCCATCGGTTTCTATGACGGGGTGAACTCTAGACGCTTCGCGTAACCCCACCAGCCCATCCAGAAACGACGCCTATAGGAAGTGCCTTGATCAGGGAAGCGGGCAGCACGCAGAGGAAGGGTCCCCCAGTGGAGGCCACTTGGAGCGTCTTGGTGGCCTCTTGGCGGTCACGGGCGCTTCTTAGAGCGCCTTGGGTGCCTCGGAGAGCTTTTTTGGGGGGCCTCTTGGGGGTCTCTTGGGGGCCTCGTTGGGCCTTCTTAGAGTGCCTTGGGCCTTCTTAGAGTGCCTTGAGCCTTCTCTTGGGGGGCCTTCTTAGAGTGCCTTGGGGGCCTCTTAGGGGTCTCTTTGGGCGCTTCTCACTCGAGCTCACGCGCCTGATGTTCAGGACTGCACTGCTACCAGTGCTTCCACATTGTCGAATACTTGCGCCTCGCAAGCGACAGAGCTTGGCCAACGCTGCATGTGTCTCGCAAGCGACACTGAGCTCGGCGAAGAGACGGGCGCACAAACGCCACTACAAAAATAAACAAACTGGAGCGATGCATGTGTGGCAACAGGCGGTGCACATATGAAGCAGTTGCTCCTGGCTTGATCATAAATACATATATAGATATACACATATATTTACATATATATGAAAATGTGTATACACATGTTCAAATATCATAGGTACACATACGTACATACATAGATGCATATGTGCATATGATCTCTCATATCTTACCCCCCCGTTCCCCTGGGAGTCGCACCTATGCCAGCATCTTAAACTTTATCAGCGTAGCAGCAGGCGATGCACAAGCCCAAGCAATTGACTGCCATCGCGTTGCCTGAAGCAGCTTGGCTAGCACCCTTGAGGCTAAACGTGTCCGCTAGCTCGGATGGCAAACCCTGCATGGCGAATCTCTCGCCGAAAGAAAGGAAACGGCGATACTTGGGTGACTGCGCCGCCTCGACCCAGAGAGTGCCGTTGCGGGTCGTCAAGCACGGGCAGACGCCGTCAAAGCGCCCCTCTAGTTTGCGCACTTTGCCAGACGACCTCGACAGATCATAGAACCACACCTTGCCACGATCGCCTTTGCCTTCCTTGCAGCGGCTCCGACCCAACATGCGGTGCGCCGCCAAATTTTCCACCTGGGCGCAGCCGCAAAACAAATGCTGATGAGAGGGGGAATGATAATAACGCAAGCCTCGGCCCCCATGTCCGATTGGAATGCACCAACTATACACCAACACCGATCCTGGCCCAGGATCACCCTGGGCCCAGGATCGGCGCAGGGGCGAGCGGGGATAAGGGTGGAGGCGGTGGAGGGCGAAAACGAAGAGCAGCAGCAGGGGCAGCAAGCATGACCAGGAGGAAGGGAAGGAGACACGAGGGGGAGCGGATCCGTGGATTGAGTGAGGGAGCGTCGATGACAAGGACCACGAGGTTGCGATTGTCGGGGTTGGAAGGGCTATTTTGCCGCAGCCCGTTCGGGCAGAAGCTTCATGTCCGACTGCGGCAAGAGGAACCGGACGCGCCGAAGGGAGTGCAATGGTGGGTAGTTGTGGCGGGCCAAGAGGCAGAGGATTGAGAAACGCGTTGGAAAAGGCGAAAGGCAATGAAGGACAAGGAGGATGATGAAGGTTGGGGTGGATAGCGTGCCCCCGCGGTCCTAAACCCCTCGCCCTCACGGATGGGTCCAGCTCGCGCCCCGAAGCATTCCGCTGCGAAATATGCGCGACATCTCTGATCTTATCCGCCAGACCCCCAGGAATATCATTTGTATATATATAATATTTTTATACGTACATATATGTGTGTATATGTGCACACTCATTCGTCATGAGGCTCTCGTGCCTCTCGCGGGATAGATGCATACACACGCATATATATATATATATATACATACATACACAGTGCATGTGTTAATATACAGATATGTTGTATAATGTGCAGACGCGTCCCCTCTTATTCAATCAACTCGGACACTTGCCCTCGCGCCTGCTTTTCGGTCAGACCAGCTTCCTTGGAGTCGAGGTCGGGATCGAGCAACTCGCGGGCATCGATCATCTGCACTGTGATCTCCGCGGGCGATATAGACGGGATAGGGCGCGAAAACGAGGCCACGCGCCTCCCGCATATATAGATCCTCTGCCAACAGAGGGGCCGCGGCCCAAGTAGGACGAGGAGGGGGAGGAGGGACAGGACGATGAGGATGAATACGATGAGAAGGTGAGGGCGGGGAGGAAAATGCGAGGATGAGGAGGGAGAGGAGGAGGAGGAGGCAGAAGAGGAGCACGATAAGGAAGACTCGAATTTCTATATGCGGGAATCCTTGGCCTGGAGTGGGGCAGCCCGTGCCAGACGCTGTCCACCTCCCAAAGCCAGAACTTGAACCCAGGGACCTCGGCGTTCAACTTTTTGATGATGCCGTCCATTGGGCTGGTGCCAGTTTTCGACCCGTTCTCGATCCCTTTGACATTCTCGATCAATACGGTTTTCAATTTCTTAGAGGGCCTAGCTGCTTGATCTTTCACATGTGCAATCGCGCCCTTGAAGGGTCTCGAGCGCTTGTCGTTCCACGAGCCGCCTGGGGGCGAGCGTGGATCTCGATAGAAAGGACGCAGGAGGACGAGAGAACTGGATCGAGAGAGCGAGAGGGGCGAGCAATGAGCTGAGGGAGAGGGGAGAGTGAGGGGGAGCTAGAGGGGGGGGAGGGGGACGAGAGAGCGAGCGAGAGTGAGTGAGCGCGGGGGAGAGATAAGAACGTTAGGGTATAGAGAGGGAGAGGAGAGGGAAAAAGAATGGCGAGAGAAAACAATAGACCCTCTCGGGCTACGGAGTGCGTGGGTCTGCTTACTGCATTGCCAGTCGGCCTGAGCCGCGTTGACTCCATGGCGGGCACGGGGGCCCAGCAACGATGATCTCGACGTCGGGGATGGTGCTCTTGTCGATGCTGCAGATGTCCCCCTTGTCCCCGATGAAAAACTTGCCCCCCTCGCAGTAATTCTCGTGCACGTGCCGGACGGCGCTCTCTAGGTTGGGGTCGGAGTCGAATGAATAGCTCACCACTTTGGCCCCCAGCTGAGAGAGCGCCACAGGCGCTGTCTCGACCCCGCAGCAAAGAGAGAGAACAGTAACCTTGCGATCTGCCAATCTAGCTGCCATGGGTTGCGCCGCCTCCAACCATGTATCAGCAATAACTGAAACACTCGTTTTTCTATATATATATATATATATATACTGTGCCCTGGCATGGTACGGGGACGAATGAAGTCTCAGCTTGAACCTTCGCTGAGGCTGGTCCGAAACCGTCGGCTGGGGGTTCAATCGGTGACAAAAGCATGTGAGATGCAAGGGTTGTACTTCGAATTGCTTAGACACTATGTTGCGTGCGTTTCCAGTTCCCAATTCGCTTAGACACTATTGCGTGACTTACTCAAACACTATTGCTTAGACGCGATTGTTTAGACATTATTGCCTAGGTACTCGGCTGGGCGCCCCTGAATCCCATCGTTCATTCCCATCGTCGCCCCCCCTTCCGTACCCCGCGCATGGGCTCTTTAGGGTATTATGCCGCAGCGGTGTCATTTACGTTTCTGGGTCTGCTGGGGCTCCGTCGTGGCCCTGGCTGGGTCTCCTTTGGGAGCTCTGCCCTCAGCGCGCCCTCTCCCGAGGTGCGCTCCGAGAAACCGGAAGAGACGGAGCGCAAAGGAATGGCATAGGGAGGAGCGAAGGAGGATAGAGGGGAGGGGGGAGGGAGTGCACAGTTGGGTAGAAAAAATGAGGGTAGCAGAGGTGGCACATTGAAGTTGGACTGAGCTCCTCTAGCCCCCTCGCGGGGCTGTCGGGCTGCTTCCGCGGCCAGCTACTGGGCGGCGGCCAAGTCCGACGCCCCATGCAGAGGCGAGTCGCACATCCGATGCCCAGAGAGATCTGATTTGGCGGCAGGAAGGGGAAGAATGAGCAGGAGAAGGAAGAGGGCGAATTGAGTGGTAATTAGGGAAGAAGAGGATGAGGATAGTGTTTCAGATGAGGAGTGTGCCCTTCGTGACACGAGTATGTGATTCACTCGGCTGCGTGCTCAAGTGCTAGCAGCGTGCCACTGCGCCTGAGTCGCAGTGGTCGTTCTCCTCCTGCTCCTCCTCCTTCCACTGGCCTTCGTCGCTGTCGTCGTTGCATCGTGCTACTCCTCATCCATCCCCTCCTCATCGTCATCCTCCCCGCAGGCCCCATCCCATCACAGGCATTGCCAATGCCCTTGACAAGGATATCAAGAGAACGCAAATGACGAATTGTTCTCCACGTACGGGAGAATGCGAAGGCGTGCAAAAATCGCCTTGTCCCAGCGTCTCCTATGAGCAGCCTGGGCAATGCACTTAATGCTATGATTTAAAGATTCGTCCAGAAAGCACGAATGATATCTAGGATTCCCAGAAACTGGTATCTTTAATGTCATGTGTACTGCTTGGTGGATTTTAGGAATCACTTTTGCATTGGCCAATCTGAATAGATTGACGTACCTGAGAATCAATTCGACTAGTTGTCGGCATTACAGCCTCGGGACGATCCTGGGAGCTGTTTTCATGATGCACATGTACTCACATAAAGTCTTCCCCGCCGCGAGAAACATGTCACCCTGCCTCACTTGGCCGCTGAACCTCCCGAGAACATCCACTGCCCAGGGCAATAGGGTTCCAGTTTCTGCTGCCTTCGCTTTGGACGTTTGCCTCTCTTGGCTGCCTAACATGGTTCGCGTTACCACGGCCAGCCGATCGCACACCTTGATACCTTGTCGCTGATACCACCCCACCATATCATTGCACACCAACTTGCAGCACTGATCTATCCTAACCTGCATCGGCCCCACAACACCCCATACATTGCTGCCTATGAGTAGCCAGATCACCTGCGCAATGAATGACTGAATGACACCCAAATGGAGGCAGTGCAGCGTGTCGATCATGAGGTGTTCTTGGGGCTCGAGGCCCGTGGACGGGCAGAATATTGGGTTTCTCTTTAAACAACCATTTAACCTCCTGTGTAAATAATCGTGCCTGTCCCTCCAGAAAACAACTGAACATGGCACTGGCGCGTCAATGAAACGAGCGATGTCAGGAAGCTCTGCGCTGGGATCGAGCCTGTCGTGGGCCCGTAGGTGCAGCGACGGCGCATCGTTTGCCAATATCATGCCCTCTCGCAGTCTGGCGTCGGCTCGCTTGTCCCAATGAAGCCCGCCCTCTCCTAGTATCTTCAAACGGACAGTGTCGTCAAACATCAACCTCTATTTCGCACTGTGCACAAACAACAGCATATGCAACAGCATTCCCCCAAGCGCGCCCT
Source organism: Prorocentrum cordatum (assembly GCA_963575745.1). Classification (NCBI taxonomy): domain Eukaryota; class Dinophyceae; order Prorocentrales; family Prorocentraceae; genus Prorocentrum; species Prorocentrum cordatum. The sequence goes on along the minus strand of CAUYUJ010020518.1, from coordinate 129,952 downwards.
GCAACTGAGACTCTTGCCATATCATAACCGCTTGGCCCACGTAGGTGCCACCGCGGGCGCGCCATCCACGTTCCTTTCTCCACGGGGGGGGGGGGGGGGGGGGGGGGGGGCAGGGGGGAGGTGGCGCGTCGGACGAGGGCGGGGCGAGCAGCGAGAAGGAGAAGAGAGGAGGAGCAGGGGAGATGGGATACCAAACATATTGGACGCATCTTATCCCTCCCCAAGCTGCCCTGCCCCCCCCCCCCCCTCCCCTCTTGTGTTCGGGCGGGTGATTTCATCAGATGCATAGTATAGGTTGGGCTTCTGACACGCGCGCCAAATGCATGGCTTGTTAAATTACTGCCAGTTCTGAAATCCGAACGTGCTGCAGTGTTCCATCCAATCCCCCTTGATTTCTATTGGAACAAATCGTGCTTGGAGACGCTCTGGAAGCGATGCGAACGGGTCTCCTGGAGCATATTCGGATCCGTCCCAACGTTTGTTTGGTCGTATTCCCCGAATCCCTGCTTCCAAACACCATCTGAGAAATTGCATAATGGGGAACATAGTGCACCACCCCTTGCAGCCGCATTTGCATTGTTCCCTTGTTGATACACAACATATTGCATGCCGTTTTCCAGACGCGAGATTATTTGCAGTGAAATTTATCAAGCTGTCCTGTTTGCCTACTTGCGTGGCTCTTGTGTACCTCACCCCATCGCAGTAAAGTGCGATGGGAAACACTGGCCTCGTATCCCCTGGAATATGTCGATGGCGGTGGTCTTCAAATGCCTTTTGCCAGACAGCAGCCCTGGCAGTGCGGATGATATGGCCTTCGTCTAATCCATCGAGCTCGAGCTCACTAGCCTCGCGATGGCAGACCGAAAACGCTCTTGATGGGCGCGGAGGGGCGGCGAAGGAAGTAAACGGATAATGGGCATGGCAAGAAGCCAGGAGGGAACGGAAGGGGGCTCTGAGAGGTGATGGGTGACAATGGGGAGCCATGTGTTTTCGGTCTGCCCTCTACGCCATACATTCGTGCACTGGCGCCATCAGGACCTTTTTCTCCTTTTTGGTACAGCATAACTGTGTTGCCACCCCTCGCTCGACCACTCCTCCCCCAAGGCGACCTCTCAGTCGCCGTCGCTTCCATATCTTTTCGAGCCGAGCCAGGCGCTTCGACGAGATAATTTTATGCACGCAGAGTTTCTTACCCATTGTCCCCCCGCTTGCCCCCGATGACCATTGGAAGGGCAACTTGTCGTAGTGTAACGTTGCTGGAGATGGGGAGGACACGGTCCAAGTGTTTCTGGAAATTGCCTGTCGACGAGGTTGGGTCCTTCGAGAGCCGAGCGATGCCTATCCCCTTCGCCCCTGCTTTCACAGCAAGGTAAGCAATGGAGCAGATTGCTTTCGCCGACAACCGTCCTCGCGAATGCAGTGTGAGAAGTTCTTGCTCAAGTAATCGACCGCGCTCCTCCTGTGATTCTATGTCCTCGCGCAGGTTCTCTCTCAACGTCGCGTTCTCCCACCGACGAGCCGAGAGCGGGTCCAGATCCCATCCACGAGAGGTCATTCTAAATTGGATTCAATATCCAGTCAATCGCCGAGCATCGCTCTGACCTTGATCCAGGATGTGCTGGAGGATTCGGACGTCAGAGGCAGAGGGCTAGCATGATTGACGAGCGAGGCATAATGATAGGTCCGAGAGGAGGAAAATGATCACGGGAACGAGCCAAAACCAAGCGAGCAAGCCTGGCACGCTGGGTTTGGGGCAGGGGTTAGATTGGCGAGGGTGCAGCTCGGAGGGCTGTGATTTAGGGTGGGGAGGGGCTTGCTGCTGCATTTTGTCACCCCGAAAGCGCATGCCAAATTCACCGCACATTCGCCGGATATTCACCGGAATTTCACCGGATATTCACCACCCTGTCTGTGTTTAAAACAATATGTATTCTGAAATTCACCGCAAAATCATTGGATATTCACTTGATTTCACCGGATATTCACCGCCCCCGTTCGCGAGCACTCACCGCCTCTCCTCCGAGGCATGTCAACTAGGCAGAGGCCGTGAATTGCCCATATCAGCCGCGAAAGCGGTCTCTCACTGAAAAACAACCGAGCTTTCCAGGCCTTAAACTTAGAGTTGCAAGCTGCGCGCGCCGGATCTTCCACTCGAGCGCTGCCGTCGCGACAGAGAGGAAAATGCCAGGAGAGATACTTGCCCGAACATCGTTCGCCTGAGCTCGGAACCCAGGTCGATCTAGGATTCAAATTAAGGCAATCAGCGTGACCCAGCCCAGGTCGAAACATAAATGCAGGGAGCGCATCGGACCCGATGCATGAGTCCCCCCTTTCAAAAGCTGTTGCTTTTTTTCCCCTCCCCCCCTGGCAGCCTGCAGCTGGAACGAAACACGTGAAAGAGATCGATCGCACATAAGACAATAGAGTAAGTACACAGTACGCAAAAAAAAGCTGCAGATCGGCCACTCGTGCAATGTTCGTGTCAGTATCCCGTGCCCTACCTCTTCTCATCTCCTCGCATTTTCCCCCCGTGCCTTATCCCCCCCATTTTCTCCCCTATCCCCCCTATATGTCATGATGGGCCAATCCCTTCCCATGTCGACTTGACACGCTGCTCTGCTCAGGCCTGGCATTTCTCTGTCATATCCAAAAATGCTCGCAATTTCCTACGCTTTTCCATGAGCTCGTCGATCTTGGGCCTCTGGGCGGCGATCGCGCCGAAAGCCATCGACATCTCGGCCTCGCCCCTCTGCCCCTTGAGCTCGGCGGCCCCGTGCATCAGCAGACCGTGCATGTTGGAGCAAGAAAGAGCGGCCGTCTCCACGGCTTCCAGGCAAGACTCCAGAGGCTTCCCGAACTTTGCGCTATCCAAACCGCTGTCGCCGCGGCTGATCTCCGAGATGAGGACCCTCGGGCGGCGGGGGGGATCGGGGAAGAGGAGAAGGGGGGGAAGGGGGGGGAAGAGGAGCAGCAGAAGGAGGAGGAGGAGGAGAAGGAGGAGGGGGAGGTGGAGAAGGAGGAGGAGGAGGTGGAGGAAAGAACTTCGAGCATGACCAACGTCAACACATATGAGGAAGGGAGGAGGAGCAGGACGGGCACGAAGCAGGAGAAGGGGATGGGCTGATGAGGGAGAGGAGTAGGAGTAGGAGGAGGGGGAGGAGGAGGAGGCGAAGACAGGTGAGGGGGACGAGGACGAGGATGAGGATAAGGATGGTGGTGATGATGATGATGATGATGATGATGATCATGCTGATGGTGATGATGATGGGGATGATGATGATGAAGATGATGATGTTGATGGTGATGATGATGGTGCTGATGATGATGATGATGATGTTGATGCTGATGATGATGACGATGATGATGATGGGGGATGATGATGATGCTGCTGATGATGATTGTGATGGTGATGATGATGATGCTGATGATGATGAGGAGGAGGAGGAGGAGATAAACGATGACTAAGGAGAAGCAATATCAGCGAGCAAGACTGCTCGCCTCGCTTGCATGGTGGCCTTCGTGTAGAGCGTGCCCGTCTCGATCGCCCTCTTCTCGAGGGGGCCCCCTGCCTTGACCTTGCCGCCCCTCGGCGTGGAAGAGGGGGCTGCTGCCGCTGCATCTGGCTTGCCCGCGCGGCGGGCACGCGCGCCAGCAGCTGCGCCTCCGTCAGCCGCTCCAGCCGCGCCAGCCACGCCAGCATTGGTCTTCGCCGTCGGCTTCGGGGGCGTGTCCTTGGCCAGCTGCAACGCCCTGGTGGTCGGCGTGGTGTCGACTGCGGGCCCTGCTGGCAGCGCAGCTGCGCTGCTCGCGGCAGCAGCCGCTGGCGCGGCGCTCGGCTGCGCCTTGGGCTGCAACGGGGCGGCGGCTGCAATGTTGGCGTGGACTGCAGGCGGGAAGTTGCCGAATGCCGTGGGCTGGTTGAAGTGGGCGATGGCCCGCTCCCGCGCCGCTGCCAAGTCTGGCGACATTGTCGAAGGGCCAGCCGATGACTGCGCAGGGCGTGCCGTCTGCTCCGACGTCGTCCGCCAGATCTCGCTGGACTCCTGGCGCGTCTCCTCGGAGATGTGGCGGAACTTCATCCTCTTGCCGTAGGGGTCGATGGCGACCCACCCCGCGCCACGCTCCAGGGCGGACTTGGCTATCTCATGGGCACCCGCAATTGCGGTGGCGCTGTGGTGCCCGCCCTCAGCTGCGATGAGCTGGTCCAGGTTCATCATCCGTCCAATCTTGATGTCGGACTCGGAGTCCTGCGTCACTTTGGACCGCTTCTTGATGGCCTCGCTGTGCTGCTCCTCGGCCCACTCGCGCCTGCGCTTGGCCTTGGCATCTCTCGCGAGCCTGCCAAACCCATCCCACTGTCCATTTGCCTTCAGCCAGCGCGTGAATCTACTTCCCAGGGCGCCCCGAGCCGCGAAGTCGAACCCAGCCTTCGCACACGCCTCCAACGCGTCGTCGTCGACGCCCTCCTCATCCTGCTGGGCACCCCCCACGGTGGTCGGCAGCTCCTGCCCCTTGAACTTCTGCTTGAAGAGCGCCACCATCTCCTGAGGCGATGGAAGAGCTCCTCCTCCTCCTCCTCCTCCTCCTCCCCCTCCCTCCTCCCTCCTCCTCCTCCTCCTGCTCCTCCTCCTCCTCCTCCTCCTCCTCCTCCTCCTCCTCCTCCTCCTGTGTTTCCCCCCAGCACCCCCGATGAGGGGATGATGCGGGAGATTGAGGTGGCCAGAAGATGAGGAAGTCAGGGCAGGTGCGGAGAGCGCATATCTTTCGAATGTAACCTCTGGGCTCCTGCTCGAAGCTGCTGATGCGCGTCGCGCAGTCGACTGCGGAGGGCGGCGTCGGCTGGCTCGGGTCCAGCTCGGGCTCGTGGTCACAAGAGTTGGTGTCCACCATATCTGGCTGGCGGTCTGGCAGCTCCTGCTCCGTGGGCACCTCCTCCCCAGCTTCGCCGACTGCGGCGCCCTGGCTGTCCGCGGCTGCGCCGTCGAGCACCTCCGGGCGCGCCTCGCTCGGCGCCCGCTGGCCCTGGCCAGCAGCCGAGCCACCGTCGACCATCGGCTGGCTGAGCTCGGAGCGACCTTCCGAGCCCGAGCTGCCCTGGGCCACGCCAGCATCCATGTTGGGCTCGGGCTGCGGCGAGGCTCCAGCGCGCGTCGCCTGGGCACCCAGGCTCGCCTGCGCGCCTGGGGTTGGCGGGGTCGCGCCGCCTGGCTGGTCGACGGCGTCGTGCTGCAGCGTCGCGAGCTCCGCGGCGGCCCCTAGTGGCTGCGTCTCTGGCAGAGTGTCCTGCTGGGCGGCGATCGCGAAGATCGGCATGCTGTCGAGGTCGGCAGGCTGGCTGATGTTGTCGTCGCCGCGAGCGCGGAGCTGCCACCGCCGATGCGGCCGAATGGGCTGCTCATCATGTTGCACGGGCTCGCGCTCCAAAGTATACTGAACAAATTCGTCGAGTGTCGGGGTCGGGCGTGCCCAAGGCTTGGTCGCAACTACAGTCGGAGTCCGGCTGGCTGGCTGAACTGCGATCGGGCCCTTGTCGACGACGGTCTGTGTCTCCTCGACGTCGCTGTCGCTCAATGAGACGGGTTGGTCTGGCCCAGCTGCGTCACGCTGGGATTGCTGCTCGAACCCGTGGCTCTGGCGATCCTCGAGGCAAGCATATGGGCGACGCTGCATACACATATATACATATATATATATAAATATATATATATATAGATATCTCGTTTTGGTCGCGCATTCGCCACTGGTTAAGATCTCGCAGCTGTGCCAGACAGCTGTGTTGAGGTTTTTACGCAGCGGGCCCCCCCGCTACTCGCACCACCCTCGCGCTCCCAGGACACGAGAGAGTTCGAGTCAGATCGATTCCTCGAGGGTCACGGCGCCCGAACCACGGACCCACGGAGCGGCCCAGGGGTCCCAAGGCCGAGGGCACGGTACAAGCGGGGGGCCCGCCACCGAAGGAAAAAACTCTCCAGGGTGGCCGCCGCGGCCTCTCTCCTACTTGCTCGGGTGGATGTGGGATGGCAGAGCAAGAAAGCTGCGAGATAAGATCGGCGATTTCGCGGGACCCCCGAGATACCCCAATGACCTGTAGTCATAAGTCTGATCTCGTTTTGGTCGCGCATTCGCCACTGGTTAAGATCTCGCAGCTGTGCCAGACAGCTGTGTTGAGGTTTTTACGCAGCGGGGCCCCCCGCTACTCGCACCACCCTCGCGCTCCCAGGACACGAGAGAGTTCGAGTCAGATCGATTCCTCGAGGGTCACGGCGCCCGAACCACGGACCCACGGAGCGGCCCAGGGGTCCCAAGGCCGAGGGCACGGTACAAGCGGGGGGCCCGCCACCGAAGGAAAAAACTCTCCAGGGTGGCCGCCGCGGCCTCTCCATACACACCTTTTACTGGCTATAGCCGGAATTCAGTAGCATTAGGCCAAGCTGACTCAATATATCTTTCGAGAGCTGGCTCATTGAGACATCTACAAGGTCGGCGACAGCCTCCTCGATATACACACGTGCAGAAGTCACGGCACTCCATCTCCCACGCTGCATTGTGCGCTCGAGATTGGCGCCCAAGAGAAAGTCATGGCAGGCGCCTCCTCGCCTGAAGCTGTACCAGGACCAGCGTGCAGGCGGGATCGAGGCGACAGCGAGGAGCGACTTCAGAAGCCGCTGGAGCTGCACGTACGTGTACGGGCACAGGTGGTCCGTCGGCTGGGCGCGCTCCGCAGCAACCCGCAGCAAGTTGACTGCGGCGGGCGTTCGCACCACGACGAACTGCACTTTGCCGGTCCTGACGCCCATCTTCGTCTCCGACAGGCGCAGTATGACGCCGCCCTCGGCGAACGTGATATCATCATATGTAAGATCACGCAGCTCCTTGGTCCGAAGCATCGCATCAAACGTGACGAGGACCAGGGCAGCCAACAGGGGCTGGCCAACCGAGACTGCAGCGCCTGCAAGCCCGAGCGCCATCTCGGGGCTGGCCGGATAGGCGCGATTGATGGGCGCCAGCTTCTGCCACGTCTTGACCAGGGACCACGCAAAGGGCAGGGCCGTGCGGAGCTCGGGGGCGAAGAAGAGGCAACCGGCGAGCGCATAGCGCCCATGGCTGAGCGTGCCCTCGTTCGCCCACTGGTCCTCGACGTAGGCGCCCAGCGCGCTGTCCGCCTCGGCCGAGCTGTTCAGCGGGAAGCCACCCTCGATGGCGAAGGCGAAGAACTCCGCGACGGCGATACGGTACCTCTTGAGCGTGACCGCGCTGACCCTGAGATCAGAGAGCCTCTGGGAGCCTCGCAACCGCTGGAGCCTTTGGGCTTGCGGCGAGAGCCTCTTAGCTGCCACACCTTTCGGGATGGCGCGTCGGCGGGGTTGTCTTCCGACGCGATGTAGCCAAGCATGACGTAGCAGCCTGTCGCCCAGCACAAGGCCCCCCAGCGCTTGACGTGCATCCGCAGGACCCTGCTGCTGCTGCGGCCCTTCGTCAGCACCGAAGCGGCGACCTGGCTGTCGATCAGGTGTAGCATGCGCCTGGGGCGGCCCGTGCCTGACCGCAGCCTCCACTTGATGGTGTTCACGGCCGCCTGGATCTCGAGGGCGTTGATGTGCTTCCCGATCCCAGCACGCCACCGGTAACTTGAGATCACCTTCCACGTCCAGACGCTGGGCTCGAGCGACACGCGCGGCCACGCGCGGTGCCGGAACGGGAGGTGCACGTCCAAGCGCACGTCCGTGCCCCCTCTCTCCGCGATAGACAGGTAGTGCCGCACGAGTTGCTCCGCCTCGGGCTCGTACTGGTAGTCGTCGCCCTGGTGGTACACCGCGCTGTCGTTCCACGGGGCCCTGCACTTGCCCGTGTGGCACAGGGCATGGGGCTCCCACAGCTGTGGCTGGAACTCGTCGGCGACCAGGGAGTGCTGCAGCAGCCATGAGACCGCATAGACTGAGAAGCTATTCCCAAGCAGGAAGCAGCGCGTGGTCTCGAGGCTCGAGCCAGACCCGTCTTTTACGGCACACTCGGTGTATCCTCGATCGAACCCCAAGAGGACCTCTCTCTCTTCTGCCGACGGGGGGCGGAGCTCCATGGTGGCCTCATGCTGGAGTAGGCAGGCGTTCTCGTAAAGGCCGACGTGATAACGATGATCGTCCTTCTTCCAGCGAGCCTTCGCCTCGGGGCTGGCCCGAGCAATTCCAGCAGGTCGAGTAGGCTGTAACAAAGAGGGCCTAGCACAGACTAACGTCGGCACAGGCAGCGGGCCACCATTCCAAATCCAGCCAGGGGAGGCCCAGGGCAGCTCCACGCGCGTCGCGCCGTCGGAGATGACCTCGACGAAGTGCCCCCTGTCCTTGTAGCTATAGCCCTTGCACGGCAGCAACCGCCACGAGAGCCAGCACAACCGCGGCCTTCTGTTGGGGACCAGGCAGCTGCTGCAGAACCGGTAGGGCGTGACCTGGAGCTCGCTAGAGATGCGCTCGATGTCCTCGAATGGCATGGAGGCGACGTTCTCGACGAGGGAGCGTACCTTCCCAGGGAACGCGGCGTTCAGCAGCCCCAGGATTCGCGGTATCTCGCGAAAGAGAGCGCTCTTCTGGCCCTCGAGCCCCCTCCTGCCGAACATCAGCCTCGACAGGTCTTGGCACGGACTGCCGGCGCCACAGTAGACCACGTCGACGATCCCGCCGAAGAGCTGGACCAGCTTGTCAATGTGCTGAGTCCCAACGTCTTGGATGTTCCCCCAGTCGATGAGGCCGGGCCACCTCTTCCTGACGACCCTGCGCGCGCTGGGATCAACCTCCGACGAGACGTAGCCAATGATTTTCGTGCGGAGCCTTGAGAGCGAGACGATCATGCCCCCGATGCCGTCGAACAGCCCTATGACCAGGACAGCAGGTATCTTATCACCAGCAGGGGGCGGCAAACCAGGGTTCCTCGACTCCCACGCTCGCCAAAGCGACGCCTCGCCCAGCAGCAGGCGGCCCGCCATGAGGTGTTGCCTGCCCTCCTGGCCTGCAGCGGCAGCAGCCGTCAGCTTCGAGAGGGCCTCGGGGCACAGCCTCAGTGACGTGCAGGCGCCTCCACCATCCTCCGAGGCGTCAGAGCAGGTAACCCTCGCATCGACCTCCGCGCGAAGGTCCGTGAAGGCAAGCGGGAGGAGGCCCACGCCGCTGAGGATCTCCTCGGCCATCTCCGAGTTGACCCAGCCAGAGTGAGTGCCATCCGCGAACTTCCAGACCTCGTTAAGGATGCAGAAGAGGACGCGCCTGAACTCCAAAGCCCTGACGAGCTTGCCCAGGAGCACGAGCATGGTCTTCCAGTAGACCCAGTCCTTGGTCACCAGCAGGGCCCCCAAGAGCATGGTCTCGAAGAGCTTCATGAGAGGTACCGAGACGCGCCCGCGCAGACCATCCACGAGCACGCCCATCCTCTCGACCTTCGTCTCCCCGAGGTGGGCCTTGCGTTCGGCCCAGGCCACGCCGTTGCGCTGGTAGGAAGCCCTCTGACGCTTCTGGTAAGCAGAGCCGACGCCGACCTCCCCCTCGGTGTCGTTCACGATCCTGGGGGCATCGAAGTCGTCGATGAAGAACTGGTACCAAGACCTGCAACCGCCCACCTGAGCAATGGGGAGCGGCTTGTCCCTCCTCCACTCATCAATCTCAGGCAGGCCCGCTCCAGCGGGGGGAGGGCGCAGGCCCAGGCGTCTATGAAGGTGTTGGAATAACGTGACGGCCAGCAGCCAGCCCATCGGTATAACGGCTGAGCACACATGCACCGTCTTCAGATCTGGGCGGCCCACGAGGCGGCCGGGGACGCGGCCCTTCAGCGTCGTGAAGCTGCGCCAAGCCCGCGGGATCTTCCAGACAAAAAAGGCGCCCTGCTGGTCGTCACCCGACCAGAGCAAGACGCGCTGGCCCTCCAACACCACCGTAACCCAAGAGGTCGAGGCCGTCAGCGTCGACAGGTCCTGGGTCATGATCTTCAGGTAGCTATTCGCTGGCACCATGTTCATGATGAAGCGGCACTGCCTCTGCTCACCAGCCTCGGGCACGCCCCTTTTCTCAACCGCGAAGGCGCCGTTGAGCACGGGGACGCCGTCCGCCCGAAAGATCTGCTCGTCCTCTATGGCCTCCACGATCCCGAGCGAGTACAAGTGGCCAACGATCCTTGCCCACTCCGCAGGCGAGTCGACCAACAGCCTCGCCTTCGGAACCTCAGAAGGCCACTGGGCACGTGGCAGGAGGGCCACCGACGGGTCGCCCAACCAGGTGAGCACCTCAGGGCTGACATGAGCACGAGGGTCCAGCCGGCCAGCGACATCAGCTGCTGGTAGGCCAGGTCGTAGTTCTCCCAGCCGAAGGGGCAGCGCACGCGTGCCACTGTCGATGTCGTAAGCGCTGGACGCCCGCGTCGAGATCTCACTGAGGAGGGGCAGCTGAACCCTGCCAAGGTCGCCCCCGAGGAAATACGAGACAGCCTCCCTCATGACCTCGACGGCGTTGACCTGAGCAGCGGAGTAGTGCGAGTGGTGGCCCCACGCCTCCTCCCCGCACGTGCCCGCGTACTGGTAGTTCGTGAGCATAACCTGGATGAAGACCCACAGTTCGGCAGCGACAGCGCAAGCAGAGGGCCCATCAAAATCGGGTCCAGGTTCACTCGAGGTCCCCGCCGCTGACCCCCTCGATGTAACCTTCCAGGCCCTGGCACTGTCCAACGATGGAGCAGCAAGAGGCAGCACATCACGAAACCTCTGCCCCTGCTGCTGCGGTGAATGCGCGTGGTGAAGAAAACCCCGACAGAACCTGCCCAGCCTGCCAGGGTGTGTGAACATAGCATCTATCAGCCAGAGCGCGAAGGTGAGCGGGGTCATGCCATCCTCGAGGGCCGCAGCAAGCCTGGACTTCCAGGCCCTCAGGTCGGACATGCTAGTGAGCGTCCAAGGCCAGCTCGCTCCGCCGCTGGCACACGACGAATTAGCCTCGGTGGCGTGCGTCACCGCCGAGGTGCCGCCCATGGAGCGGCAGTCTTCTGGTTGGCGGCCTGGTCCCGCGAGCCCTCGCCCTCCAGGATGACCTTGCGAGCACCGCCCTGCACTGGCGGCGCCTGCCTCTTGGGGCCGTCGCCCCGCATGAGCAGCGCCAGGCGCTGCCGGTACTTGCCCTGCGTCTCGCCGTCCTTCTTGGGGTTCTGCAGCTTCAATTCCTTGAAAGTCCTGGAGGGCCTGTCCGCCGTCGGGGGGCGTGGAGGCTGGCGACTCGCGCCCGCCACCTCTGCAGTGCGAGCCGCCTCCTGAAAACCCCGACCTCCAGCTGGCCCACCAGTCGTCCCGTCGCTGGGGTGGCCTGCAGGGGTCGCTCCCATGCTGGGTGGAGCGGACCCCCGGCCGAGTCCCTAGCCGACAGGCTTGAGCTTCCCCGCGAGCTCGGCGAGCTTCAATTCGCCGTACTCGATCTTCCTCAGAAGCTCCTCCTCCTCGATATTGAGGGCAGCCATGTCGGCGTCGGGAGGGATGAGCTCCAGCCAGCGCGCGCTCCTCCAATGCTTATCCTTGCAGGCGAGCTGGCAGGCTTTGAACCTCTGCATGAGCATGTCCATGGCCTCCGGGAGCTTCCCTTGGATTAAGATGTCCAGGGACTCGGACAGAGTGCGCATCTGCCTGAACATGTCCTCGCCGATTGATGAAACAGGGTGCGAGGCCAAGAAGATGTTCAGCAGGAACTTGTTAACTATCGGAGGGAGCTCCTCCTCGGCATCGCGCATGCCCTTTGTGCTGAGAAACTGCTTGAGGTGCGACAAGTGGGCCGTCAGCAGCTTCCCTGGAGTGTCGCGAGCAGTCTTCCTGAAGAACGCTCGTGAGGCAGCCAACGACCTCCCAGGCGTGAACTCCAAGTCGTCGGTGACGCCGAAGCCCTCGATGCCCCCGGCAGGGGTGAGCGCGCCCAGCAGCGAGCGAAGGAGGTGAGCGGCAGACCCGCCGCCCTCACGCTCGGGCCCAGCGCCCGCCAGGCCTCCGCTGCCAGCTGCGCCCCCGTCCGCGGGCCCCCGCCTGGGAGCCTTCGCCGCCCTCTCAGCCAGGATCTCATCCAGGGACTTCCTCTTGGGCGGGGCCCCCTCCGCAGCGGCACCTCGAGGCTCGGCGGCAGCGTCGCCCTCGGCGCCCAGACGACCCTTCAAGTCGCCCAGCCTCTTGCGGAGGAGCGCCTGCATCTCCTCGTCAGGGCGGCGCCCTGCAGGCTCCTTCGCAGCGGCGGCGGCGGCGGCCTCGAGCGGGGTCTCCCCGCCGGCGGTGCCGCGGGGGCGAACGCTCCCGCCAGGCGGCCCCGCGGGCTCAGACGCCGCCGCGGCAGGTGGCCGTGCCCGAGCAGGCAGCCGACCGCGCGCCTTGACGGCGGCCCGCCCAGGAGGGCCCGCGGCGGCACCAGGCCCCTCCGCCTCGCGAACGGCCTCGAGCTCACCCACGGAGTCGACGACCTTGGCGGCGAGCCCGAACTCGTCCAGCTCGGCGGGCACCAGCTCCTCGTCCCCTGGATCCCCCAGCTCCTCCTCCAGCGGCTCGGGCCCCAGCTCGGCAGGCCAGCGCGCAGCAGGATTGCGCCGTCGGAACTGGAGGTACGCCTCCTCGACCGACTCTAGGACCACGAACTCGTCGACGTGCGTCACCTCCACGCCAGGGCCCGCCTCCGCCGCGCATAGGATGGCCGACTCATCCTCTGGACAAAAATGGAGAACACGCTTTGACTTCCTGGCTCCAGGGGATCCCGCATTCTCCTCGTACCACTGCAAGTACTGATCAGTACAGAACAGGAACTCAGCGCGCGCGAACTGGCCGTGCTCGCTCGCCTCGTACAGGCTGGCGATCCGAAATACGGCCTCGCCCTGCACGGCGTCGGCGTCGTCGTAGCACGTGACCTGGATGCAGTCACCTGCCCGCACGGCGCGGCCCTCGCCAGCGGCCGCCGCCGCGGCGCCCTCGCCGTCCGCCATGCGGCCTGCAGAGGCGAGCTGCTCTCAGCCCGCTCGCGCGCCGACGTGCACCCTCGGTGCACAGAAAGACATCAGAGCAAGAAAGCTGCGAGGTAAGATCGGCGATTTCGCGGGACCCCCGAGATACCGCAATGACCTGTAGTCATAAGTCTGATATATGTGTGTTTGTGTGTGTGCGTGTGTGCGTGTGTGTGCGTGTGGTGTGTGTGTGTATGCGCGCGCGTGTGTGTGTGTGTGTGTGTTTGTGTGTGTGCGTGTGTGTACGTGTGTGCGCGCGTGTGCGTGCGTGCGTGTGTGCGTGCGTGCGCGCATTGTGCGTGTGCGTGTGCGTGTGTGTGTGTGTGTGTTTGTGTGTGTGCGTGTGTATTTGTGTATGTGTGTGTGGGCGCGTGCGTGCGTGCGTGCGTGCGTGCGCGCGTGCGTGTGTGCCTGTGCGCGCCCTGTGCGTGCGTGTGCGTGTGTGTGTTTTTGCGTGCGCGTGCGCGCGTGCGCGCGTGTGCGCGTGTGTGCGTGAGCGTGCGCGTGCGCGCGCGTGCGTGTGTGCGCGCGTGCGTGCGCGTGCGCGTGGGTGCGCCCGTGCGTGCGTGTGCGTGGTGGGGGGAGGGGGGCAATCGCAACGATTGGTGGTGCGGCTATCTCACCACCCTCCGTCTTGCCCCCTTCCACGCGGGGGCCACGCGCTGTCCACGTCACCATCTTAAAGGGATTGGTCACCCCATTACTCGATAATGTTGCCCGCGGGATCCGAGATGACCGAGACCCCCCCCCCCCTCATCCTCCAAAAGCTATCCCGTGGATTTGATGCTGCCTGTCCTGCTGGTCATTCTCCGCCAGGGCCCTGGGCGCCGCCGAAACGATGCGCACCGTCGCAACCTGTGGGAGAATGACGCAATGGGTCGGCACGCGGACGGAGGCTGAATCTTATAGAGAGGAGGAGGTGAGGGATGAGGAGGAGGAGGAGGAGGAGGAGGGAGGGGGATGGAAAGGAGGATGAGGAGGGGGAGAAGGAGGGAGAGGGGGAGGAGGATAGTCGGGGAGTAGGCGGAGGCGGAGGAGGAGGAGGAGGACGAGGACGAGCACGAGGAGGAGGGCTGCGAAAGAGAGGGCGAGAGGAGTTGGTTCATCGGATTGCCCCCGAAGTCTGTTATCAAGGAATCCCCGCGCAACCCGAGCAGCTGCGCCCTCGGCGTCGGCCATTGAACCCACTTGTCGAGTGCCAGCCCTAACTTGCCGAGGGGCAGCGGAGAAGCTCGAGGCCAAAATGCTCAGGACAGCATCGGGGTTCGATCGGTGTTGTCTGCGTTCGCATTCGAGTCGTTATCGCACGGTGTTCTGCATTCGTTCGACTCGCACTTGCATCGAATGAATTATTTCAATGATCGGGGTCCGATGCCCGCTAGCACCCACTGCCCCCCTGGTCGCCACGGCTGGGCGACTCCCGAAATAGCTACGCCGAATCGCCACGGCTGGACGTCGCCCTCCTCTTCGCCACGGCTGGATTGCCAACGTGCACCGAACGCCCCGAGTGGCTACAGTCGGGGCCTTGAAGAAGGAACCCTTTTCGTTGGGGAGGGGCTCCGCGTGCCTTAAGTGTTTCGCAGCTTGCCTCAGGTTGTCCTTATGTTTTCGATCGGAAGTCGAAGCTTAACGTATAAAAAAGGGCCTCGTTCCTTATTTTGGGTTCCTTAGGTCAAGGCCCCGACTGTATAGCATTCGTTATCTTCCGCGATGGGGCATCTAATTGGGCATCTAATCCTTTCGTTGCGAAGCTTTTTCCTCTGGCCTCTTTTCAACTCCCACGTTCTTCTAGACAACTGTCTAGATCACCAGCCCGACGGGGCTGCCCGAATCAAACCCTACATGTCCAGCGTGAATGGCCCCTCGGGCGAGGGGGGCCTCGGCCTCGCTGGTGGGCGCGCCGCTGCGTGCCTCTCAGGCACGGGCGACCCAGCGGCCTGCTTCGGGTCGGGGGTCTTGGGCGCCGTCGTGTTCGTCATCCCCTGGCCCTTGGTGTTCTGCCCCTGGCCCTTGCCCGAGATCTCGATCGTCGCGCCGTTGGCCATCGCGGTGCCGCCCGCGCCGATGGCGACGCCCTTGCCCCTGCCCCCGACCTCGCCGATGTTCGTGCCCTCGGAGTTGCCCTCCACGATCCCCGAGTCGCCCTCGCCGATGTTCTGGCCCTCGTCCGCGATCGAGCCCTCGCCCTCGCCGATGTCCTGGCCCTCGTCCATGATCACGCCCTCGTCCTCGCCGATGTTCTGGCCCTCGTCTACGATCACGTCCTCGCCCTCGCTGATGTGATGGCCCTCGTCCGCGATCACGCCCTCGCCCTCGTCGATGTTCTGGCCCTCGTATACGATCGCGTCCTCGCCCTCGCCGATGTCCTGGCCCTCGTCCGCGATCACGCCCTCGCCGATGGCCTGGCCCTCGGAGCCCCGCGGACGCTTTGCACCTCCTAGGGAAAACCAATGTGTAAGATGTGGGGCCCAACCATCTTACATGCCCGCCCCTCCATGCGAAGGGGCGCGGATTACCGTATCAGCTCAGGACCGTTTCGTCTAGGTTCAAACATTGGAACAGTTGAAAAGCTTGCCGGCCTGACCCCGCCCCCAGGAGAAGCCAGGTCATTTTCAAGGGGGGGGGGGGGGGGCATAGCACATGGAAGACGGTCGGCATTGAGGAATGGTGTGTGGACGAGGGTGACGATCGAGGGAGGTGAGGAGGACGAGGAGGAGGAGGAGGGGGAGGAGGAGGAGGAGGAGAAGCAGGAGGAGGAGGCGAAGGATGAGTAGGAGAACGACGAGGAGAAGCAGGGTGAGGGTCGAGGAGGAGGAGGAGGAGGCGGAAGAGGCAGCGAAGGAGGAGGGGGAAGAGGAGGAGGAGGAGGAGGAGGAGGAGTTAAGGAAGTAGGAGGTAGGTTGGCTCCTTCTGCTGATGCCCTTGCCGCTGCTGGCCTCTTCTTCATCGTCAGCTTCCCTTTCGTCAGCATGGTCTGCTGCGCCTTCTCCAGCAGCGCGTCCTCTCTTGGGATGGTGTTGTTCGCTAGGCGCGTCGCTACGTCGTTGCACCAGGCCATCGCCAACTTCTCGCCATCGTTGATGTTCTCTGCGAAGTCCTAGCTGGAAAATTCGGCTGGCCGACGACGATTGCGACTACACCCTGCGAAATGCTTAAGAAATCATTGGTTAAGAGATTCATAGTCTCAGAAGTTGAATAAAAACCCAAAAATTCTATTCAAATCTTAGGATTTACATTGAAACATTAAGAATAAACGAGACTCTGGCCGAAAATTTAAGTTTTCTTAAGCATCGCCTAAGGTGCACGACGCTGTCCTGTACCACGCCTTCCCCCTCCACTCCTCCAACTCCTTCCCTTCCTCCTCCTCCCACGTGTTGCTGAGGGGCCCTCGGGTCCGCCGCGTCCATCTGCCAGACCTGCCAGCCGTCCTGCGTGATCCTGGCCAGCCGTTGAGGAGGAAAGCCCTTGCGGTTGTTGTTCCTGGCTGGTCCCCCGCATTCTCTCTCTCTCTCTCTCTCTCTCTCTCTCTCTCTCTCTCTCTCTCTCTCTCTCTCTCTCTCTCTCTCTCTCTCTCTCTCTCTCTCTCTCTCTCTCTCTCTCTCTCTCTCCCTCTCTCTCTCTCTCTCTCTCTCTCTCTCTCTCTCTCTCTCTTCTCTTCGCTCTCTCCTACTCTCTCTTCTCTCTCTCTCTTCTCTTTCTCTCTCTCTCTCTCTCTCTCTCCCTTCTAGGTTATCCTCTTCACTCTTTGTTCCTCTCCTCTTTCCCTCTCCTCCTCGTCCTCCTACTCCTCCTCCATCCTCCCTCTCCTGCTCTCGTCCTCCTCCTCCTGCTCCTCGTCCTCATCCTCCTTCTCCTCCTCCCTTCCCTTCTCCCCTCCTACTCCATCCATTCAACTCCACCCCCCCCCCCCGTGTTTTGTATATATATTATATATATATATATATATATATATATATATATATATAAATGCTTTTGCCCCAGTCGGTCTTGAACGACGTGGAGACGTGCGTCTCCTCGGTCTTGATATTGACCAGCTCGACCCCCTCTGTCCGCGCACTCTTCTTGCCCTTGCCCTTGCCTTTCGTCTTCTTGCCGACCGCGTCGACGTGTTGCTCGATGGGCGCATCCTGGAACTGCATGACGACGGCCTCAACGGGCGGAGGATGGAGGATGGGGGTTGGCAGGATTGAAAGGAGAAGGGCGATGACGACAAACTGAGAGGAGAGATGCCCCGACGCCTGCGGCACACTGCGCGTGAGCCCGTCGGACCACTTGGCAATCATCGCGTCCGTGGGGAGCGCGTTCTTCGGCGGGTACATGATCTGGCAGTAATCCTTATACTGATTGTTCCGGATGCGCTCGACGCGGAAGGCTTTCTTCAGCTCTTGGTCGTAATCGAAATCCCACTTCTGCTCGATGCCTTCAGGGGAAGGCGCCGACCCCCTCTCCTCCGCCATCCACCCCCGTGGAAGCGAGGGGGCGGGGGGGGGGGAGAGAGGGAGAGAGAGAGAGAGAGAGAGAGAGAGAGAGAGAGAGAGAGAGAGAAGAGAGAGAGAGAGAGAGAGAGAGAGAGAGAGAGAGAGAGAGAGAAGAGAGAGAGAGAGAGAGAATGGAGAGAGAGAGAGAGAGAGGAGAGAGAGAGAGAAGAGAGAGAGAGAGAGAGGAGAAAAAAAAAAAAAATAAAAAAAAAAAAAAAAAAAAAAAAAAAAAAAAAAAAAAAAAAGGCAGAGTGCGAGAGGGGGAGGGAGAACATTGCACGGAGGAGTGAGGAACCCGAGGAAGAATACGAGGAAAAAGAAATTCATAAGAATAATAGGTCGACGCGGAAGACGGGGACGAGAGATAGGACCTGACCCTGCAAGGGCCAATGGCCGAAACCGTACCAGATTTAACTGTGCCGATCGGTGCCATTTGTTGTTTTGAAGCTCTGGTTGTGGTCGGCCCGCGCGGGCCGTCGTCAGCGCCAGAAGCCTCGCCGCCTGGGCCCTCGCCACCACCGTGGCTACCGTCGTCGCCTGGGCCCCCGTCGTGATTCTCATCACCCTCTCCATCTGGGACTTCTGGCCTGATCGGCTTACTCTTCTCACGAACCGGCCTCCGCGGCCCATCGCAGCCCTTCCCCTTGCCTCGGGACCCCCCCAGAACCACGAATCTGGGCTTGGTCGCAGGCTCGCGCGAGGCCCTCTGGTTCTGCGAGGGCGGCGGGCTCTGCTTCAGGGTCAAGCCGAGGCCGCGCAGCTGGAACCATTTCGGGGGGCGTCTGGGAGCGCGTAGGTTTGGCAATAGCTGGCTTCCCACCCCCTCCAGGTCTTGCAATGATCTTATTCTGTGACATGCACCCCATCTGTGATCCCTGCGCGTCTCCTCCGCCACCTCCTCCTTCTCCTCCTCGTCCGCCTCCTACTCTCCCATCTCCGTCCCATCGTCCTCATCTTTTTCTCTCTCCTTCCCTCCTGCTTCTCGACCTCCTCTCCCCCTTCACCCTCATCCTTCTTAATCGAAACGGCGTGTCCTGCTGTACCTGGCCGCGTGCCTGAAGAGCGTTCTCAATCTCTTGCCGTTCTCTTCCGCCCAATCGTCCAGCTCGTCGGGCGGCAGCGGGAACCTCGGAGCGAGTGTTGTGTCTCTCATCTCTATTTTTTTTATTTTCTCTCTCTCTCTCTCTCTCTCGCTCTCTCTCTCTCTCTCTCTCTCTCTCTCTCTCTCTCTCTCTCTCTCTCTCTCATGTTTATACTTCTCTCTATATTTATTTCTCTAGTTTTTTTTGTTTTCTCTCATTTTTCCTTTCTCTCTCTCTCTCTCTCTCTCTCTCTCTCTCTCTCTCTCTCTCTCCCTATATATAGCTTACTCTCTGTCTTTCACCTCCCCTATTCCCTGCTGCCCTGCACCGTCGACGCCCCCGCTCAGAGAGAGAGAGAGAGAGAGAGAGAGAGAGAGAGAGAGAGAAAGAGCGAGAGATAAAGACATGGCAGACAGAGAGAGTGAGAGAGCGACAGAGAGAGAGAGAGAGAGAGACAGAAAAGAGAGAGAGAGAGAGAGAGAGAGAGAGAGAGAGAGAAGCGAGAATGAGGGATAGAGAGAGAGACAGAGAGCGAGAGAGAAAGAGAGAGAGAGAGAGAGAGAGAGAGAGAGAGAGAGAGAGAGAGAGAGAGAGAGGGAGCGCGCGCAAGCCGCATGGAAGCGACAGCTACAGACAAGGAGCCCGCGGTCACTGGCGATGATCTTCAAGCCACCTTCGAGCGGCAGCGGGCGGAAGCTACAGTTCGGGGGCGCTGCGCGAGCAGTCTTCCGCTGGCCCGATCGCGGGCGCCGCCGATGTGAAAATAACCCCCTGGCGGCAGAAAACCCTGAACAGCGCAACCGCCGACGACCGAGCCGACGTCCGACGCCGTCGTCGGCGTCGTTGTTGTCGTCGCCATCGTCGTCGTTGTCGTCTTCGTCGTCGTCTTCTCGGGCCCCGCCCCCTGCGGCCCCCTCCCCGACGAACGGGCTGAAGGCGCTCGTGGCCAGAATTTCGGAAAGTCGGATCCAACCGTGGCGACGCCGTTTGCACATCTCCCTGGGCTCCGCAGCTCCTCCTCGCCACTTCCACCGACCGACCGCCGACCGACCACCGACCGATCGACTACCAATAACGCGACGACGACGACGACAACGACGACGACGACCACGACGACCGACGACCGACGACGACGACCGAAGACGACGACGGCCGATGACCGATGACGACCCGACAACTGGCCACCGAAGACGACCGAAGGATAACCGACCGAAAACAGGCGGAGTCGTCGAGAGGGCCTAATTAGCGGCGCGAGGATCTGCATTTTGGAGGGGGCCGGCTTGCTCCTGACAGGGTTCTTGGGGTACTGGATTAATCCAACCTGCTGGCTGGCCAACCCCCCGCCCTCCAGGAAAATATCGGTGCGAGCACAAGGGGCAGGCGAGGCGAGAGAGGAAGAGGAGCAGGGCGACGGAGGAAACATTGATGCGGCGGAGGACGAGGACGGGGACGAGGATGAGGGGGAGGGTGACGAGGAAGAGGACGACGAGGGTGGAGAGGATCGGCACAGCCTTGGTCACCACTGGCCGAAGTGTTTCAACTATGGCGGCGGTGTCTGAAAAAGCGCGTTTCTTTCGCCTTGCACTTCGGTGTGTGGCCCGCTGAACTCGAGCCGGACATGCTCTGGGCCGAAGAGGGGGAGAGGGGGCGAGAAGCCGGAGCTCTCGCATCTGCCACGCCCAACAAAACAAGTAGGACCCTTGTTTGCAGGGAAAGTCCGCCGATCCCGCAGAATCACAGGCCGTAGTTGTCGTGAACGCCGCACATTGTGATTTCGTTTCAGCGCGTGCTACATTCTTGTCGTTATACACAATTCTATCCACAGTCGCACACGCATACATTATATACAAGTGTGTACAATCGATGAAACATGAAATTCGTATACATATATATACAAACATACATACATACATATTTACATATGTATACATATATATATGTACAAATATGTATATGTATATATACATATATACATATATGTATATGTATATTCACATCTACTATGCACATACCATGTATACATATATATATATGTATGTGTGTGATAATATGTTTGAATGCATGCACGGGGGTGCGTATACACACGCATGTTCGGTGTGAGTGATACGTCGTTGATGATGGTTGGGAAAAAACGAAAAGGCGCACTGCGCAGCGATAGGGCGCAAAAAAACGCGCCCTTTCGCAAGAGCAGCCGCGACAAAGAGCCGGATGAAAAGGCGCGCCGACCCTGTGGGCCAGGAGTTCGAGGCTTTCAGCTCGATTCCTCCAGCGTGGACATCTCCGAGCTGTTCGGCGGCGACGACGCTGCCGTGGTCGAAGCTGCCGCAGCGGAACTTGCCGCTATTCCCGAGGCCATGGCCACCATCAGATCGGCCCGGGAAGCCCTCGAGGGCCGCGGCAAGGCGAAGTCCGCCCCGCCCCGCCGCCCGACCATGCTGCAGAGCCCGGCCGACCAGCGCAAGAGGAACACTTCTTGCTGGGGCTGCGGCGAGGCCGGACAGTGGGCAGGGGACAAGGGGCGCCCCGCGCCAGGTGCTCGCAAGTTCGCGCCCAAGGACGGCAAGTCAAGGGGCGGTGGGCGAGGGGGTCGCAGAGGCCGTCCTTGGCGCCAGGCGCGCATCGCCGAGCAGGTCCAGTTCGCGGACGAGGAGATCGCCCTGCACTCGCGGGGGCCAGCCACGCCGCCCCCAGAGGCATGCGTCTCGGAGCGGCTTAGTCACCACCTGCAGAACGTGAACGTCGCGATCGGCAGTGACAAGCCCGTGGGCGAAGGCGTTGGAGTGGACGCCGCCGCCTGCCTCTTCTGCGTCTCGGGCAAGACGCGGTGCGACATCTACAAGGACATCCTCACGAGGAGGGGGCTTGCCAACCAGATCCTCGAGGGGTCGGTGGACGAGGTCTACAGGCTCGGCAACGGAGGTGCTCTCCCAAGCAAGCTGCGCGTCCATGCGCAGCTTGTGCTGTGCGGCCAGGCTGGCCGCATCGTGTTCAGCGTCGTGGACAGCCCACCAAGATCGCGACTTCATCCAGCCATCCAAGATCGACATTTCTCTCTGGAAGGGCCAGGTCCGCATCGGGAACGCCACCCAGAAGCTCGCCACGAGCGCCGCAGGCCACCCCGCAATCAAGTTGCAGCCAGAGGACTGGCAGGCCATCAAGGACGCCAGCTCGGAGCAACCGCCCAGCGCGATCAGCTCGTCCGGAAGAAAGCGACAGCTGGACAAGACCCTATACGTAGAGGTCGAGAAGGCGCTCGACCGACGGGATCGGAAGACGGGGGCGGGCGACCAGCCCACGGTCAATTACACTACCAGGACCAGTGCGCTGATCGACACCATCAACAACCTCGTCACGAAGATGGAGCTGAACGTTCCGAGACGCCTCCAGACTCGCCGACCGAAGGGATCGCGGCTGCTTTCGGCCGTAGCCTCAGCCCTGGTCTGCTGCTCCACCGCAGCTCCAGCTCCGAGACTCACGCTAGAGACGCCGCCGCAGATGACCTACCCCACGACGTGTGTGACCGAACCCCTGCAGGGCTGCATCGCCTGTGGCGAGACGACCTTCGAGGCCTGCAGCCACCGAGGTTTCTGCTTGGACTGCGTTTTCGGAACGCCCGTGACCCTGAGCCACGGCCAGGGCGCCATTGCCAACAGCTGCCTCGGATCCGAGGCCAACATCGTGGAGGAGGGGCAGCTACGCGCGAGGACGCTCAAGAAGGGGACGAAGCCGCAGCTGATCGCTGGCAAGCACCCAATCTTCGTCACCAGCAAGAGCGGCGTCCAGCCGCGCAAGATCGGCCAGGCCTCGATCACTAACCTGGCTAAGTCCACAACCAGATCCAGCCCGACCTCCACAGCGACCAGCACCGTGCTCTACGAGTGGTGCTGCGACCCGGACAGCAAGCTCAGCGCCGTCTGGAAGAAGAAAGGAGGAGTTGCTGTCAGGTGTGGCCTTCCAGGCTTCGACCTCACCAAGCATTTCGTGGTCCAGGAGCTGGAGGGCAGGATCCGGGAGCCTCTTGCCGCAGTCAAGAGTTTGCGAGCTCACGCTGCGTTTCCATGCCAGCCGTGGACATCGCTACAACGACTCGTCGTCAAGATCGACCCGAGCAAGATCCCCAGGTTAAAAGGGATCGGGCCAAGTCCAAGCAGATGATCGGCCTGTTCCTGCAGACGATGTCACGGCTGCGCAAGGAGTTCGGCGCCCAGCTCGCCGTCTCGCTCGCGCGGCCGAGGTGCTGCGACGGATGGGACCCCACCAAGAACGCCATTGCCAAGCAGCTGAAAGAGCGGCTCCCGCGCGTCGTGGACTTCGACGGCTGCGCGTTCAACCTCAAGACATAGAATGGGATCCACATCGAGAAGCCGTGGTTGATCATCACCGACCATGTCGGCATCGACGACTCGCTCAGGCAGCGGGGGGCACCCCCGCGAAGAGGCCCGCGGGAAGGGCGCGAAGCGCAGCGAGAACTACACGACCAAGCTTGCGACGACGCTAGCCGAGCAGCTGCGACGTCCGAACCGCCGACTTGCACGAGAAGCTCACCTGACATCGACGACGAGAAGAGCAAGCAGAAGGACGGTTCCAGTCGCCGCAGCGGTCCAAGAGCCGGCGCTCACGGCCGCGGAGGAGCGGACGTTGCGGTCCGCCATCATGCAGCTCCACGCGAACGTGGGGCACCCGTCCAACGCCCCCCTTGCCCGAGCCAGTCGCATGACCGGTGGATCGCAAAGGTCCATCGACATGGCTCTCAACCTCTACTGCGAGGCTTGTGCAGCACATCAGCGACCACTACCGCACCTGCCAGGGCGGATCAGATTGGACAGGGACTTCAGCGACTCCATCGGAGTGGACCTGTTCACCCTGGCCGACTGCGCTGGCAACCAGCTGGTCTGCCTAAACGTGGTCGAGCGGGCCTCAGGTTTTACGATGTGCGGCACTGTCGCATCAAGGCACCCATCGGTTGTTGTCGCTCGACTGTTGTAGAGCGGGGCCACGCCTTTCGGCGCGCCTCAGCGAATCATGTGAGTTCTCCAGGGGGCTCGAGGACATGGGTTGCCGCCAGAACGCTACCGTGGAGCGACATGGAGGAATGTGGGAGTTGCACGCGAGGAAGCTGATCGACCAGTTCAGCATCAGGTTCGACCAGCCCGCGGCCGCTCACAAGATCCAGTGGGTGATCGCCTCGGCGAGCTGGGCCATGAACAGCCGGGTCAACTCCGCGGACTGCTCGCCGTCGCAGTGGGTGCTCGGGCGAGGCCTTCGCCTCCCGCATGCCTTGCCGGAGCACTCCGATGCGAACCGGCGCGCTCATAGGCGCGCCGAGTGGCTGGCGCGCCGCCAGGGGGACGGCGATTACACAACCAGTGGAGGAGCAAGCGGCAGTGGAGGACCGGCCCAGCCGCCCTCGGGAGGAGACGCACAGCAGCCCCCGCCGCTGCCGCCGCCAGCGGAGCCGCCGCCGCCGCCAGCGGCCGCCGGCCCGCCGGCGCCAGACTCAGGCGACGCTGCCGCTCCTGCAGCCACCCCCGCATCTGCTGCCGCAGATTTTCGACTTCCTGAACCTGCCCCTCAGGGCCCGGTCGACGACGACATCGAGTCCGACGGATCGGACATGATTCGAGAATGGGCCAAGATTGGGGAGGGGCAGGCGCGCCAGGAGACGATGTCGCCGCGCCCGCCGGATACCGAGAACCAGCGCGGCACCGAGACGCAGCGCCAAGTTCGACAGGATCACGCACCAGTGGCACTGCAACGCGACCGCCAGCACGAGCTCGGCCCCCGCGATCGCGCTGCCGAGCGTAGGGATCCCTCGGGCGATCTGCCCAAGTGCTTCAAGAGGCCGAAGGGCGCCAACAAGGTCGAGCTCTACCTAGACAATTATTTCTAGAAGCACGCGGACGAGCTCCACGCAAGCACGCGACTCCGTGAGGCACTGCTCGCGGGCAACGCGACCGCCAAGGGGCCCAGGCACGACGCGCTGAGCGCCACCGAGAAGAAAAACATGGACGCCGCCATGAAGACCGAGTGGTCGAAGTGGACGGAGTTCGGCGCCTACCAGCAGCTCCCGCCCACGGAGCGGAAGCAGCTCCTGCGGCGCAACCCTGGCATCCGCCCTGTGGGCGCACGCTGGGTGCTGACCAGCAAGGGCCAGAACGTCATGAAGGCACGTCTGGTCGCGCAGGGTTGCCAGGGGGACAAGTCGCAGATCAGGGCGGGCTCGCCTGCGGGGCCCAGGGGCGCGCTGTGCCTGACCCTGGCCGCCGCGGCCCAGAAGGACTGGGGCCTCTCCGCCTGCGACGCGATGGCGGCCTACCTGCAGTCGGGTAACATTGAGAGGCTACTGCTCCTGCGCATGCCGGCCAAGAACCCGCCGCCGGGGGCCAAGCCTGGCGAGATCGCGATGGCCACAGGCGCGATCTACGGGACGCGCGACGCTGGGAGGCAGCGGTACTTCTACGCGCAGAAGGTCTTCGCCGAGCACGGCCTCGTGGAGAGCAAGCTCGAGAACGGCCTACTACTTCTACGACGAAGGTGGGCTCGCCGCGGTGGTCCACTCACATGTCGACGACTTCCTTATCGCCCAGCGCAACAACTCCACCAAGTTGAAGACCACTATCGCATCGCTAGGGGAGAAGCTGCACCTCAAGCCGGTCGAAGGGGTCATCAAGTACTGCGGACGTGCGATTACCAAGCTCGACGACGAGTTCGGCGTGACCCAGGCCACCGCTGCCGCGCAGGTGGACTACGTCGATTTGCAGGCCCAGAAAGGCCGAGGTGCCGAGGACCGGCTCACCGCCACCGAGGTGACGAGCTATCGCCACACGCTCGGGCAGCTGCTGTGGCTAGCGGTGCAGACCCGGGTGGGCGTCGCCTGCCTGGTGAGCTTCGCAGCTCGGCGCGCCAGCATCGCCTCCGTGGCCGACGCGAAGGCGCTCAACAAGACCGTTGCCTACGTGCACTCCACCGCGAATCTCGCGATTGTGCTCAAGCGCAAGCTCGTCGACCTGAAGACGGCCATCGCCGCGTGCTTCAGCGACGCCGCGTTCGCAACCGTGGACGGCGTCAAGAGCCAATCGGGCATGGTGATGGGGCGCGCCCATCGCCCGCGCGACCTTGCCGGCGGCCGTTGCGACTTGTGCCTGCCCGTCGCCTGGCTCTCTGGCACAGTCAAGAGGTCGGTGAAGTCGACCCTCGCTGACCGAGGCCTACAACCCCAAGACGGCGCTCAAGCATATCGACGTGCTCGCCGACAAGCGCCCAGGGGAGATCTACAGCGACAGCAAGGGTCTCGTGATGCACATCGCTTCATATGTGGGCCAGTCGACCGACAAGCGGTTCCGCATCGTCGCCTCAATGATCAAGGAGGCCGTGTACCCCGACAGTGCGCTCTAGCTCAGTTGGATCCCGACCTGGGCCATGGTCGCTGACGCCTTGACAAGGACGATGGAGGTGAGCGCCCTGCTGTCGTTCTTCGGGGCCCGCAAACACACCTACGGGGCCCGGCAGCCACGCGCTGCCATCCTCGCCTCAGTCCTGTTCACCTGCCTCGGCAAGGTCAAGGGGCAGCCTACGCCTTCGCCGACTATGCCGGACTACAGCTTCTAAATCTGCCTGCTGACGTTCACGCTGGTCCTCGGCATGACTATCGGCTTCGGCATCTTCATGGCGCTCTGGGCGATCATGAGGCAGAACGACGCGATCGCCACCGAGGAGAGCGTCGCCGAGGTGAAGGCTTTGGGCGAGCATCCCGGATGGGACGGCCGCGTGCTTGGCCGGCGCCGCAACGTGCCACCAAGCATCCCAGAGTGCCGTGATCACGATGGTGACATCACGATGTCCTACGTGGACATTTTCAGCAGCGCGCAGGCATCGAGTTCAGTAGCATCGGCTGCGATTCAACTGCCTTCGCCGCCACTGTTGCCGACAGAACCACCACCTGCCAGCGCATCGCCATCACCATATACCGCAACTTCAGCACGGGGATCTGGACGATCAAGATCAGCAAGTTCGCGGGGAAGTTCGGCCCTTGCATGACCATGCGTTGTCACTGTGACGAGTTCATCGAGTTCCGTGTCAGCCACGTCAGCCAGTGTTGTATCGTGGAGCGGCTCCTCACCGACAGCGCAGCCGAATGTCATCCTCACGTGCTCGACCGGTATTTCTTGTCATGATGTTGTTATCGGCCACAACCTGCACAGTGTCTACATCACTTGCAATACCTGCAAGAAGCACGCGGCGTGGGTGCTCCGGCACTACCATTTCGGCAACCCCGATTTCACGATCTTCCCGGAGAGTGTGATGAACGATCTCATGGGCCGCTGGTGGAAGCTCACAGGCAGAGACTGCTGGCGAGGATTCGACCTGACGGACAAACCGACGAAGCCAAAAAAGGAAAAGTGAACCCCGCTTGGTTTTCGGACGGCAGGTTGGCCGATCCAGCCGGCAAGATTCTGCTGCTCAGACTTCATGCCCGGCTACTCAACGTAAGTCTGCATTGCCGCTCAGATTTCATATTCGGCTGTTCATACGTTGGTCCGCATTGCCGCTCAAATTCCATACCCGGCGAAAGATTTATGTAAGTCAGCGTTGCTGCTCAGATTTCCTACCCGGCGTAAAGATCTACACGTAATTCCGCCGATCGAAGTTTCATTCAGTGTGCGCAGTTTTTGGTGTGTGATGACGATCACACCCAGTTAGCATTCATATCTTATCTCGGTAAGATGGATATGTTTTGGGTTCTGTCGCTTCGCGATGAAACCCTTGTCATTGCTAGCTTCGTGTTTCGATTAAGCGCTGGCGGCGCTGAGAGCTGAGTAGACCTTGTATCCGTGTTGAGCCGTTTGCTCGCCTTCTGCCAGCATGCCTGGCCATCCGCCCAAGGAAGAGCCAGGCACTTGCATGCTCGGCGCTCTGATGTTTCGCGCCCTCACGCCGTGCAGGAGGAGCGTGATTCCAGAAGGCTCGCAGGCCTGCTCACCCATTTCCCGCTCTCCCGCTCTGTCATTTCACGCCCGCTCTACCGCAATTGGTGTTATTCAAACTAGGGCCCTTGGCCTTAGAGCTACGCCCTTCGCCGCGCGAGTAAGAAGATCCATCGAGTATCTTCCATATCACAAATGGGGGTGGAGCATCGCGGCGCATCGCCCATGCATCGACAATGCGAGTCCGACGGCCACGACGGCGACCACGGCGACGGACGGCGCAGGGGGGGTTCCTGCTGGTCCGGCCGAACCTCACGGACTTCGAGAACGTGAAGGATGGCAGGGGGGTCCAGGGCAGCGGCAAAGAACGAGTGGAGGATTTTGCTTCTCCTGAGTTTGAGGAGTGTGAGGAGGAGGACGAGGAAGGTGACGAGGAGGACGAGGAGGAGGAGGATTAGGACGTAGAATAAACCCAGCACGTATGCATCAACCATGCTGCAATACACCCCGCCGTCCCAAGACTCCTTTTTACCGATCGTTGCAAGTTGCAAGGAAATGCGAAAGAGCGCGCTCTGTAATCGCTTGGAGGAGGGGGGGGGGGTTGGAACCGGACCCCCCCCATTCCCGTGACGGAGGGGTGGGGTGTCGAACCCCCGCCCCTCCCTCTCCTACTTCTCTCCTCTCTCTTTCTCTCTCGTCGGCTGGCCGCGGCGGCGGGGACGACAATTTTTTTTTTCTGGGCCGACGCCGGCGCCTGTGGCGGCGGGCGGCGGCGGCGGGCTGCGTCGACGAGGACGGTGGTTGTGGTGGTGGTGGTGGCGGTGGTGGTGGTGGGTTGTGTTGGTGGTGGCGGTAGTGTTGGCGGTGGTGGTGGTTGTGGTGCTGGTGGTGGTGGCGGTGGTTGTGGTGGTGGTGTGGTGGTGGTGTGGCGGTTTGTGGTGGTGGTGGTGGGTCGTGCTGCTGGTAGTGGTGGTGGTTGTGGCGGTGGTGGTGTGGTGGTGCGTTGTGGTGGTGGTGGTTGTGGTGGTTGTGGTGGTGGCGGTGGTTTGTTGAGGTTCTGTTGGTGGTGGTGATGGCGGCGGTGGTGGTGGTGGTTTGTGGTTTGTGGTGGTGGTGGTGGTGGTTTGTGCGGCTGGTAGTGGTGGTGGTTGTGGTGGTGGTGGTGGTGGCGGTGGCGTGGTAGATTGTGGTGGTGGTGGTGGTAGTGGCGGTGGTGGTGATGGTGGGTTGTGGTGGTGATGGTGGCTGTTGTGGTGGTGGTGATGGTTATGTGGTGGGTTGGTGGTGGTGGTGGTGGTGGGTTGAGGCAGTGGTGGTGGTGGTGGTGGTAGTAGTGGTGGTTATCGTCGCTGCGTCCCCGCCGTCGCCGGCGCCAGCGCTGGCGCTGCTGGCCGCCGCCAGCGCCAGCGCCGGCGCCAGGGGTGGGGGGGGTTGAACCACCCCCCTTTCGGGGCGCCAGGGGGGGGGAAGTTTGACCCCCCCCCCTGGACTGCCTCTGTTCATCGTCGCTGCGTCCCCGCCGTCGGCGCTGCTGGCGGCCGTTGGCGCTGGCGCCGGGGTGGGGGGGAGGAGGAGGTTCAAACCCCCCCCCCACCTTGGGAGGGAGGGGGTCGGGAGGGGGGGGTCGGGAGGGGGGAGTGTTGGGGGGGAGAGGGGTCCCCCCGGTTTTGATCGACGGCGCCGCCGCGTGTTGGGGGGGCCCCCCCCCGGTTCGAAACGTGCCGCCGACTGTTCGCAAAGCAAGCGCCCGCGAAACGCGTTCTTTCGGAGATAAGTATCCAGCTGCCTGGGCAAATCCCGCCGCAGTGCCTGTGCAACAGCGCTGCAGGCAGGAGACAGAGTGTATGAACAGCGCATGTCCGACAAGTGGTATGAGATGGACGGGTCGTGACCTCGACCTCGCTTTCGTCTGCGCGGTTGGAAGGAGGTGGGGTTTACACCCCGCGGAAGTTGTGCGTCTGGTCTGAACTTGGGAGGGTCGTGATCCCGACATCGTCTTTGTTCGCGCGGTAGGGAGGAGGAGGAGGAGGAGGAGGAGGAGGAGGAGGAGAAGGAGAAATAACAAAAGGAGGAGGAGGAAGAAAACGAGGAGGAGGACGAGGAGGAGGAGGAGGAGGAGGGTGAGGAGGACGAGCAGAAAAGGAGGACGAGGAGGAGAAAGCTTCTTGGGGCCCTCTTGGGACTTCCTGGGGCCTGCTGGGAACCACCTGAAAGGCCTCTTGGGGGCCTCTTCGGGGCCTCGTGCCCACGTCGTCAGGGCCGCATCTTGTTGCGCGGGGGCTCAGAGAGCCCACGTCCGTGGGGGCAGCGCAGGCCCTCACGCGCGAGGGCGATTGGCAGCCCGGCTTGGGCTGGAAGAGCTCGCACATCGGGTACTGGTACGGCGGCATAGGCGCGCCGGCAGCCCACCTCGGCGGCCCGCAGGGGGGGCATCATCGTCGTCGCCGCCGTCGACAACAATCATCGTGGAGGTCGTCGTCGTCGTCGATGTTTCTGGATGCTTCGGTTGCCTCGGCTGGGCACGGCTCGGATACCCGGGAGGGGTCCGTGGACTGCTTCTGAGCGTGTGTTGGGTCGAGGGGCAGTGCGAGGTGGGCGGTCATGTCGGTGGGCAGGGGGGCATCTCAGAGCCCCCCCCTGCGTCTCCAGGAGCCCCTCCACAGGCCTCAGACGCTTTCTTTCCAAGGTTAAGTCGGACCTGTCCCTCTACAGGAGGAGTATTCAAAAATAGTCCAAAAATAGTATGGGGACTATTTTGTTAGTATTATTTGACCATTTGGGAATATTTGTATCAGTTTTTTTCGTCGAAAATCCCCCTGTAGGGGGACACGCCTGACTTAATTCTAAGGGCTCCCTGCCTTTTTCAAAGGTCGCCCCCGCTCGCCCCACCCACCTTTTCCGCGCCGCCGATCGTCACTGCTCGTTGCGGGGTCGTCGCTGTGTCGTCCCTCTCTTGGGAGGATGAGAAGTTGAATGAGGGTATGCCCACGGTATTGCTTCAGAGTATTCGTAGTGGCTGTGTCAATGGGGTGCGCAGGCATTTACTTGATTATTATTGATCGATGGTTTGTAAATGATATTGTGCCCAGCTTCAAATGATGTGGCACTTAGTTTTTCGCGCCGTGCCGTTAGTGGATCGTCATCTGTCTTGAACGGGCATGATCTGTGTCAGTCTCGGTTGCGACGGTCGCAATGTGAAGTTTGGTCCCCTTCTCTGATAGACGAAGGCCCTGATGGCCTTCTGCAGTATCCCAGTGGCTGTCGCGAATTCGCCGCCTCCCGAATGTCGCGTCTCGACTGCCTCGAGAGAACTTGCGGGGGGGCCCTGGCAGCATACGCTGCCAGCAGCTCTTCAACGGGCGTTTCAGATCTTCTTCCACATGTTATGGCGCCTCCGCTGCTCAGTCGTGTCGACGTGATGGCTTAGGTGCAGTCATCGCTCTTTCGAGCTGCACGTGGGTCGGCAAGGTTACTTTGTTTTCTGGTGCGTGAGGGCGGGTCCAGCTCGTTTGCACGATGTGTGTTGCCGGCTGGCACTCCGCGGCGCCGCCGCTCTTGGGCGGGTACCTGCCCTGAAGTCAGGAGGTCGTCTGCCTCGGAAACTGGAACATGAACATTACCAGTGGCGGGCTGTTTTTCAATCCCGGGACTTCTTGAGGGTCAAGGACGACGCTGGGGTGGTGTGGTGTATTTTTTTTCCCCGATGTCGCGGGAAGGCAACGAAACATGTATACACCAGGGTCCCGTATACATCAGGACCCGCTCTCCGGTGCAAACTCCAACGCAGGGCCGGAAGAAGCGTCGGTGTATAGAGTTCGGCTCCCTACATAATGCCGCACACAAGAAGTGAGGAGCCCTCTTGGGGCGTATTGGTGCCCTATCTGTCGGGCAATGCTGGGGCTTATTGGAGGTGTCTCGGGGCTCTGGGCGGCCGCCTCGGGCCACCTTGGGGGGTATCTGCGGAATTTCCAGGGCATCTTCGGGCCTCGTTGAGCCATTCTGGCAGATGGTTGGGTGGCTTGCTTTCACATGTCACGCAGTGGCGAAGCGTCCTTGCTCGCCTACAGGCCTACCAAACAATGTTCTAAGAATCTTGTGTTGTTTCCACGAAATGTTCTTTATAACATTTCTGGCTGGGACTGTCTTGTTTCAATCCATGGGGTTTATGTTCTAAGAATATTGAATTGACCTTGGAACATTTTAAGGTTCTAAGAACATGTCGTGGTAGGACTATAGGAATGCCGGGACGGCCGGTCCCTGCTCAACTCTTGGGGCATATTGGGGCCCTAGTTGTCGGGCAACGTTAGGGCTTATTGGAGGCGTCTCGGGGCATTGGGAGGCCGCCTCGGACCACCTGGGGGTACCTCTGGCATTCCCAGGGCATCTTGGGGTTGTGGCAGCTGTGGAGGAAGATCAATGGAGAGGAAGCATGTTGCCAGATAATTGCCAGATGTCTAGAACAGGTGTTAAAACTGTTTTGTACATTTTAAACGCATGTTTCAAACATTCCCAGTGCATGTTTCCAACTTCTTTCGCACATGTTTAATTCGATGATCGGACTGTTGGGGTGTCCATTGTCGTGGCATCCACAATCTTCGGGCCTCGTTGAGCTATTCTGGCAGATGGTCGGTTGGCTTGCTTTCACATCCTGGCGCCCCCAGAGCCAGAGAGGTGGTGCGGATCCAGAGCCCCCTCCTGACGACAGCTATGAATGCCTATGGTTCCGTCCCCTCCCCCGCGACATCGTCGCCCAACGGGGCCTTGGCCAGTCCCGGAGTTTCTTTTCGGTCTCGGCATTTGGCGAGCGTTTTCGAACATTTGAGCCTCTCGAAAACGGTATGGGGCGAGACACCAGTAACGGGGACGGAGTCGATTGTTCTTTGTTGGACTGATTCCGCGGGTTGTTGGACTGATTCCGCGGGGTCGAGGGCCGCTCAGACAGAGGACATAGTGCTGCTGATGTTTCAATAAGGCGATCGTATGGAGATCAGGCTTGCCAGTCGTAGTGCAGAGGCGACGCATGTCAGTACTTCGTAGCTGACTGACTGCTTCTTGTTCTCATCAATGGTATTTCTAGCGAGGAGAACACGCCTCACACACGTAGCTTTCCGGGTGTGCTGTCTGAGTATCAAGTCTTGGTGCAAACGATTATTGTTTGAAGTGTGTATATTGGCTATGTAGAGGAGCGTCTCACCGGAATCCGCTTAGCTTGCACAATACACTGTGACGGACTCAACTCAGTTCTCCTAGGCGGCTCTGACGCGATCGCTGGAGGTCGCAATCTTTGCACAATTTTTTCTATTGTCAGTTCGTGACGCCTCGCAGTTTCGGCCGCCCTCCGGGCCCCCCCCACCACCAGCTTGGTATTCGGCGTTTTTTCGGCGGTGCTGCTCAGCTGGCAACACACGCCGTTGGCGCAGCTTGGGCTTGGCGCCCCACTGGGGACGGCCCATTGTTTACCACGTCTGGCCGCCACAGCGCGTAACACAAAATTCCCTGGCATTTTGCCGCAGGGCTGCACGTTGCTTGAGCTTCCCAGGGCGTTCCAATTCAGCCAGCCAGCCCCCGCTGCTGCTGCCCCAGCTGCCGCGGTTGTGAGCTGTGAGCTGGCCCGGCCGGCTCGTGCTGCGCCCTGTAGCTAATTAGGCTTGGTCGTCGGCCCGGACATCCTGCTCGCCGCCTGCGCTCTTCGCTCGCGGCCGCGACCAAAAAAGTATCCCCACGGGCCTTCGGCTACTGCCACCCTGGGAGTTGCAGCCTGCCAGTGCGCTCGCCTCCTGGCGTCAATTCTTTGGCCGACGGTCCTTCGGACCACCCTTGTTTTCGCGCTCCCGCCGACTTCCGGGGCCTCGCCATTGCATTTCTCATTATTACCTCGTCCGGCGGTTCGTTGGCCACGGCCACCCCGGTGCCCACGCAGCTGCTCGAGGTTCGGTCTCCTCCCTGGTCGTCGCTTGTATCCCGACTTCCTGGTGCTTTCGGCGCCCTGCATATTTGCACGCTGGCAGTTCGATTCAGTTTCAGTTCCTCCTGCCACCCGCCCGCCGCCGGGCCGCCGCGTGAGGCCTCGGCTTGCCTCGTTCGTTGTAGCCTTTTCGTGCCGCCTTTGCCTAATTAGTCTCTGCGTAGCCCGCTTTGACCTGACTCGCCGCTGGCGCGCTCGCCCGCGGCCGCTGACTAAAAAGTATCCCCACGGGCCCTTAGCTTGCAATGCGTTCGACTCGTCTTCGTGCGCTCGCGTACCAACCAAAGTATCCCCACGGGCCCATCCATAACCGATCCGCAGGCGAGTTGCCCTGACCTGGGGAGGAAGTCAACGATAACGGCCTCCGCGGACGCTCCGCTCTGGAAGCCTCTTGGATTCGTCTTGGAGCCATCCTCGGCCCCTTCTAGGGCTGTTTTGGGAACCTTCGGGGCCCCCTGAGGGCCACCTTGAAGGACACATATGATACGCATATCATAACCAAGGGCATTACTAATTCTTGACGCCTCGCGTATCCCCGCCAGCCCATCCAAATAACAACCGCCTTGGAAGTGTGGTATCGGTGGTCTCTTCGAGCCATCTTGGGTCTCCCTTGAGGTCTTCGCGGAGCCACCTGGGACACTCTTTGGGTCCCTCTTGGGGCTCATTTGGGGTGTTTGTTTTGGCGGGTTTGGGGGGCCTCTTGAAACAATTTTGGGCTCGCTGTTCAAAACGAGGGAGCGGCGTACATTCAGGCCCCGCCCTCGGAAGCTCACACATGTCGCCTTCGGACCGTTTTGTGGCGCTCTTGGGTCGTTATTGTGCGTTCGTGTGGTTCTTGGGGCTCTCTTGGGCCATCTTGGGGCGATCTGACATCTTGGGGCTACCTTGAGGCTTCCGAGGCTCATCGGAAACGAAAAGGCGAAAAGGTACAAATCATCAAGTGTCCTTGGTTTTGGAACTATGTTTGCCTTTTTTGGGGGGGGGCGCCCAAGGGCTCGGAAGGCATTTGAAACCGTTTTGGGGCCGTATTGAGGTTTCTTGGATGTGCGTCGGAAGCTACCTTGAGCCATCTTGAGCTAACTTGGGCAATATTGGAGACCATCTTGGGTTCCCGGAGGCTCTCCTGGAGCAATCTCAGGCGATCTTCGGGGCTCTAACGTTTCGCGCCCCCCCCCATCCCAGACCCGGGGGAGGGGGTAGGGCGAGGGGTCAAGACGCCCTCCCCGCCCGCAAGCCGTCTCGCTCATTCCCGCCCGCCCTCCCAACACATACGTAGCACCCGAGCGTGTCCCGAACCGCAGCACATTCAGCCGCCGCCGCCGCCGCCTCCACCGCCCGCCGCCGCCGTTGTGCCGCCGCCGCCGCCGCCACTGTCCGCCGCCGCCGCTCCGTTCCGTTCGCCGCCGCCGCCGCCGCTGCAGCCGCCGCCGCCCCTGCTGCCGAATTGCCGCCGCCGCAGCCGCTGCCGCCGCAGCCGCTGCCGCCACCGCTGCCGCCGCCGCCGCCGCCGCCGCCGCCGCCACCGCCGCAGCCGCCGCAACCGCTGCCCCCGCCGCAGCCGCCGCAGCCGCCGCCGCCGCCGCCAAGTGTACTCTGTATCGTTTTGTTGATAGGGATGGTGGGGGGAGACCGCATCGGGTTTGCTGCGCATGCTCCGAATTTGGAGGCAGATTTTTTTTTTTGTTTTACAGGGGTTGGTGGGGGGGGGCTCTCATTGGTTCGGGTTGGCTCCCGGTCGCCTGGGGGAGGGGGTGTATACGAATGGGGAACAGTGATCAAGAAACCTCCTAGATAACAAGTTGTCTAGTTCACTCCCACCCGCCCTCCCAACACACAAGTCCCACCCGACCCTGGGCATGTTCAGTGGTCGTCTTTGGATGGGCCGCTACTGGGAACCAACACCGACCCCATGTGCGCGACGCTGGGGCGAGGTGCGCCACGCGTGCCAGGCGCGGCACGCGCGCCAGGCACCCGTGGCGCCCGAGCGTGCCAGGCACGGCAAATGGGCCACATGCTCTGCGTGCGCCAGGTGTGCCGCATATTCCAGCCTCGCCATGTGCGCCACGTTCGGGGCACGTGCAAAGTGTGTGAGGTGCGCTTGCGCACGTGACAGCACACATCGGGAAACATGTCGGCCCCCACCATCCTTGTCGAAAACCAATGCTCATCATTGTGTGTGGTGGGGTGGCCGCGAGATGCATTTTTTGTTTGTTACGGGTGATAGCTCTGCGCGCAGCACGCAATATGCTGACACCCCCGCCGTCCCTGCCAAAAACAGTAGAAAATGCTCGCGGGCCTCACGAATATGATTCAAGATGTTGCACCAAAGTGTATTTTGTATTTTTTTAACAGCTATGCTGGGGGGGCGCATCGGGTTGGCCGCGCATGTTCCAAATGTGGAAGCAAAGTGCGTTTTGTATGGTTTTTGGATAGGGATACTGGGGGCGGCCTGCATGGTTCCTGATTGGCGCCGGTCGCCTGGGGGAGGGGGTGTACATTGATTGGGAACAGTGATGCGCCCGTCCCCCTGTGCAGGGGGAGATCCTTTTTTTGTAGGGTCCGGCGATCGACCGGGTTAGCGGGCCCCCCCCCCCAGGATTTTAACCTAACCGGTTGTGCAAGTCCGGGGGGGGGGCACACGGATTTCGCAGATAGCGCTGTGTTCAACGGCGCGGTGGTGTTCGCAACAGCATGCTGGTGTTTGGATGCACGTTGGGGAGACGACGACGACGACGACGACGACGACGACGACAATGACGACGACGACGACGACGACGACGACGACGACGACGGCGACGGCAGCGGCGGCGACGACGACGACGACGACAACGACGACGACGGCGACAGACGACGACAGACGACCACAGACGACGACAGACGACAGACGACGAACGACGACAACGACGACGAACACCGAAGTCTTTCATGGGCATCTGGAGGTGCACGTGCGCAGCGCGTTCACATGCATTGCGTTGTGCACAGGTAGCGAGGCGATTTGGTACGCGCATCTGCTGTTGTTGCAGCAGGATTTGTTGTGCACACAAGCGTTACAATGCACGCGAACATACGTGCACGCAGATCGCGCGGTGCACTTTGGCATCGTGATGCGCCCAGGCAATATGGTGAAGACGGGTTTTGTCGTGTGCGCAGCTGTTGCTGCAACGTCAGATATCATTAACGCAGGCATCCCAGGCATGGTGGTGTACAGAAGCACTGGTGCACGGTCAGTGCGGTGTGCCACACTTGTGGTGTACACAGGCGCTGCGGTGTACATATCCGCTGCTGCGCACGCATTCGCTATGGTGTACACAGGCGTTGGAGGCAACCAAAAAAACGGGACCGTTCTCTGCGCAAGAAAAATAGTAATCACAATTAGCTTACATTTTATTTGATATGTTCAGATCCCCCACAATAGTCTGGAGTTCTGTCCCGCCGGGGACCCTGGAAGTGTACGCAGTTTTGTGGTGTACACAAATATTCTGGTGCACCGGAACTGTGGTGCACAAGTATGGCGCTGAAGCAGTAACAGGGGTGCACATAAACGTCGTCGTGTTCACAGGCAGTGTGTGTGTGTGTGTGTGTGTGTGGTGTACACACGCGCTGCGGTGCACACGGCTGCTGTCGCGTACACAGGCGTTGTGGTGTACACAAGCGTTGTTTTGTAGACAGACGCTGCGGTGTACACAAGCAGCTGTGATGTGCAAAGGCGTGGTGGTGTACAATGCCAGGCACTGTGGTGTACACAAACATGGTCGGCCCAAAATGGATAGGGACGTACCTTGGGCCAGTCAAATCAATAATCACCATTTGCTTACATACTGAATTTGATAAGTTCGGGCCCCCCGGGGTTTTCCAGATTTGGGCCCCGGCGGGACCTTGGAGGTGCACGGAAGCGGTGTTGCGCAAATGTTCGCCATGCGATGCGGGGCATGCCGATCCTGTGACAAGCGCCGCGGTGTACACAGGCGTTGTGGTGCACGCGGCTGCTGACGTGTACACAGGCATTGTGGTGTACACAGGCACTGTTGTCTAGACAGGCGCTGCGGTGTACACAAGCAGCTGTGATGTTCAAAGACGTCGTGGTGTACAAAGACGGGGACTGTGGTGTACACAAACGTGGTCGGCCCAAAATGGATAGGGACGTACCCTGGGCCAAAAACATCAATGATCATCATTTACTTGAAGACTGAATTTGATACGGTCGGCCCCCCGGGGATTTTCCAGATTTGGGCCCCGACGGGACCTTGAAGGTGCACGGAAGCGGTGTGGCGCAAAAATGTTCGCCATACGCTGTGGTGCATGCGGATCGTGTGGAGTACACAGGCATCAGGGTGTACACAGGCGCTGTGGTGCACGCAGAAGCCTTTGCTGCAGCTGCACCTGTGGTGTGCAAGACCGTTGTGGAGCACGCATTGTTTTGTAGTGCTCACAGTCATTGTGGTGCACGCGTGTTTTATACATAGTGTACACAAGACTTCGCGGCTACGCTCAGCAATCACATCCCGCGTATTCCAATGCGAGCTGTGCAGACATCCCTAGGCATTCTCAGACGGCGCCCGCATCGTCGCAGCAACAATAGTAGCATCGTGGCAGCATCGCAAGCAGCTGTAGGGGCCGCAGCACCGGTGCGCGTGGGCATATGCAGGGCTGCCCATAGCGCGAAGGTTGTGTTATCGGCCGGCTCCCCCCCACCCCAGATAACCTGGATTATCGCCGATTCAAAAACATGTCTATACAGATGGCGCTCGCGACCCCTGGAGGGCGCTAGTGACCGATGGAAGGCGCTCGTGATCCCTTGGCGGGCGCCCGTGACCCCTGGAGAGTGATCCACCGTGGAGGGCGCTCATCCATGGATTGAGTCCATCCCAACCCTGGAGGGCGCTCGAGACGCTTGGAGGTCGCTTTGCACGGGAGGGCGCTCAACGTCTGGAGGTCGTTGGACCGCTCTCTCGAGCAGCGGGCTGAACCCTTGAGCGTGGGCCCAGTTGCCGAGACAGCCCCAGAGGCTCCGAAGAGTCCTCCTCCTCCTCCTCCTGCTTCGGTAGAGGCCTAAGAGGAGCCATCGGGCCCCCGAGCCAGCCAGCAAGGGCCCCGGAGGCTCCTGGAGGCCCCAACTGTCACCACCAAGCGCCCAACCGGCACGCGAGAGGCATCCCAGAGGCCGCGAAAGGGCCCCTGAGAGGCCTCCAACAAAAGGGCCCACCACAGGCCAGGAACAAGCTGTCCTGAGCGGGAAGGGGAAATCTTACATCGTTCAGTAGGGGGATAGGTAACCCTCTGCCAAGAGGGAAGGACGCAGCAGCAGCAGCAGCAACATCACAGGCCGGGTCCAGCCAAAAAGATGCCCCGTGAACGGGCAGGGCGCGAACTGGAAACAATCTGTGCAAATTGCATGCGTAAGGTAAAAAGCACGTGCGACGAGTGAGCAACTTTGTGTCACTTTGCAGTGGGTGGGCGATCCTCTTTTGCAGTGGGGTCTGAGTAGATGGGGTCGGAGGATCGCGCCGCATCGCCGATGTATCGCCGCTGCAGCTCTATGTGGAACCCAAGTTTCTCCACGCTGAAGTCGCCGATGCGTCGCATCGCTGATGCAACGGCGTTGCGGCGCGATACTTCGACCCCATCTGCTCGGACCCCATCTGTTAAGTCGGGTTTTTCCTTTGAATATTCAAACAAAAATAAAAAATAGTCTGGGGACGATTGTTTGACTATTTTTGATCATTTGCAGTGTATTTTTTGTGTATTTTTCATGTTTCGCCCAAATCCCCCTGTAGGGGGACAGGCCAAACCTAACCCATCTGGGAGGCCTCCGTTCTCGCGCCCTGAATGTTGGGCGACCCTGGAGGCCTGGGTGCGCTGCGGCGGGAGAGCCTCAAGAGGGAACAAAAGCACACAGGCACAATTCATCGTCGACTCCAAGGACAATATGCGAAAAGATGGGAGGTGGGGGGGAAGACGAAACTCCAGGAAACATGGAAAAATATTGGGAATCCTGTTTTTTGTGTATTTATGTGTGTGTGTCCCAGGGCCCCTTCAGAGCCCCCCCCTCGCGCGCCTCGCGCCCCCTGCTCGAGCGCGGGGGGCGGCGGCCTACTTCAACAAGGACGCCGTCAAGGACATGCCGCCAATCCAGCCCGAGCACAGGCGGGGGGGCCCTCGGGCGCGGGGGTGCGGCGCCTCTCTTGTCGGAGGTTGGCAGACCTCCTACCCTGACACGTCGATTGAGGAATTGGCCGTTTTCGGTTCGCGAGAGGGCGTCGCGGCCGTCATTTCTGCGGGTCCGGGTCCGTCGGTTTCGGTCCCAGGCCGTTTTCCTTAAGGGGAGGTTTACTAAAGGGAGGTTTGTCCAACGCCTCTTCGGCTGGCCTAAGGTTGTGGAAGTCGACTAATGGAGAGGAAGCGTGCTGCCAAATAATTGCCAGTAGATGTCTAAAAGGTGTTACAAACATGTTCTACACATGTAAATCATGTTTGAAACGTTTTTAGGACATGTCTTACACATTTTGAACACAGGCTTAATTCGATGGTGGGATTGTTAGAGTGCCCGCGTGGTCCTGGCACTCGGGGCGTTCCCCCAGGACGCGTTTCGAGCGACTGGGGCCTCCAAGGCCCCAGGGCCATGCGGTGACTGACCGCGTGGCCACATATTGGTCTCTGTGGATGGCGAGGTCTCCGCGCGGTCTGTCGCCACGCGGCTGTGTCTGACCCCTACAAGGTCAGGGCAGACCGCGCCCGCTTCCTTTGCTGCGCGCTCAGCGGCCTGGCCTCGCGCGCTTGCAGCGGCGGCGCCTCTCAAGGGTGCCCGCTCCCCGTGCTGCCTCTTCCGATTCCGCGGCCTGGCTGCTGCGCACCTGGCGGTGCAAACTTGCCCCTCGATCGAAGAACAGCAAGCACACACTCGGATGCAACTCCTGGGAGGTCAAATTCTGATTTTGCACTGGTCCGAGATCCGGCTTAATCCCGCTTAATCCCGCTTAATCCGAGGCCCATTCCGGCGTAACAGCTCCCAAGTGGGGCTTAATCCTCCTTGCTCTTTCCGACGAAAATATCCCAGTAGTTGCCTCCTAACATACACGTACTTGTTCTGTGAGCGCTGCCCTTGATACGCTTCGCGCGCCAGGGGGAGTTCCAGCGCCGATATAAGAAATCAACGCGAACCTCCGACAACGTATGTTTATTATACAGTTGTCTTTCTTCTTTCAGTCGAGGCGCAATGTGAGAGCCCGGCCGAGTGCATCACGCGGAAAAGCGCGCGAGTGAGACGGTGGATATTACAATAACGCCTTGAGTATCTTGTCCAGCTAGTGACGGCCACTTCCTGCTCGCCTGCTGCACTGCCGTCTGTGCAGAACCTCGGCGGCGTGATTTCTCTAGCCCGTGGTCTCCACAGCTCTCGATCCATCACCGGTCTTTCGCTTCAGGTCGTCTCTTGATGGTACTGGGTCGGACGCGGCCCCTTGTCCGAGGCAGGGATGTAACCACAACAACCGCCTAATCATTCCCCTCACGCTAGGGTCCCACGACATAGGTTCTCCAGGCTGTGGATACGGATAATGCCTCGCCCCACACCTTGAGTCTGAAATCAAGGCAAACCGCCAGCACGATATGCATGAAGCGCCACATCGGATGTCTTGAGGGTTGGACGCCCGGTTGGAGGGCAGCGAGCTGGGGGCGGCGGGTTAAGGGTGGGACGCCATGGGCGTGGGGAGGGGCGTCCAGCGAGATCCACGCGGACCTCAAACAGCCCCTATTAGTTCATTTCCCGCAAATATAAGTGGTGTTCTTTTTCTCTCTCCACACCCGCGTCGCACCCGAGTCGAATATTTGGACAAATACCTGGAACGATAATGGATCTGCGCGCAGCGAGCGCGCAAGATCTGATAGTGCACCGAATTAGACATCTATCAGCACGCGGCGGAAGCTGGAACAATGTTGGGCTGTGGCGACATCAAATATCAGTTGATTTTTTTGTTGTACGGCTTGGCTGAGCAGATTCCATTGTCTCCCTTGCGTTGCAGGCCTGCACCCGCCCCGAAGACTCTGGCCGCCCAGTGGGCTCTCTGAGTATGGAGACAAGCTTGAAGAAGGAGCGATAACGACGTGTCACGATTCGGGCCGGATTCGGGTAAGGCGACCCGGTTAGTAGTAGGGCCCCGGAGCCCCTAAATGGGCCAGAATTCGGGAGCCTCGGGACGGGGGTCAATGCAAACGGGGGTCAGCCAGGGCGCCAGATCCTGCAGGATCCTGCGAAGACCCCCTCTGGCTGACCCGGGTTAGCGAGCCGCTCGTGGCCGCGAGGCGGCCGCGCGTATTGGCTGACCCGGGTTTGCGAAGATCTGCGTTGCAGTTTTTTTTCTTGCATTGCAGTTTTTGGTTTCCTGTTGACCCGGGTCTGGATTGACCCGGGTCAGAAGATCCCCGAAGAATCATTAAACCAGGTCTGCCGTAGCTGGTGTTTTTTCGGGTGACGGCAGTTCCGGTTAGAGGAACGGGGCGGGGGGGGGCGTCCCCAAGTACACATCATTAAACCAGATCCCACGAAACCCAGTTCTGCCAAGGTTCGCTCGCGTGTCGTGTCTCGTGGACCGCCCGCATTCGGCTCAACAGACGGAAGTGGCTACCGTCATTCGACCTGGGTTCTGCGCGGGTCCTCCCGTCGCCACAGCGCAGGCGTGGCGCTCGGTGCTCGCGAGAGCTGACGTGCGCCGATGATGATCGACGGTGTGTCCGAGGCCAGAGTGTATACACATCTGCCGCCAGGGGACGACCCCAGGAGGTAGTGGAAATGAATCTTTTTGGGCCCCCAGTGGGGGCCTGTGAATACCCATACCTGCTGCAACTGGGGGCGGCCAAGAGGGGGTGATGACTAGGAGGGGGTGGATATCATGGCCTGGGCAATGATATCTCCCCACATGTCTTGGCTCCCTCGTCTTTTTTCAACACGTGCCCACGTCCCATTCTCCTCCACGCACACGGCGTTGGCCATGACTTGCGAGCCCCTCTCCTGGACGCCTTACCTCTTGGACACCCCCGATGCCCCCTGGGGTCCCTGGACACCTGCTCCCCAGACGGAGCACGTGGTTTAGCTCGGGCCTCGGAGTGTGCGCTCGCTTTGACACGCTCTCCCCGCGCCCGCGCTCCCGTCAAGCAGTGGCGAAGCATCCTGGCTCGCCTATAGCCCTACCAAACAATGTTCTAAGAACCTTTTGTGGTTTCCACGAAATGTTCTTAGAACATCTCTGGCGAAGTCTGTTTCGTTTTTAAACACATCGGGCTTATGTTCTAAGAACATTGTTTTTGTCCTTAAAGCATGTTTGGGTTCTAAGAACATTTCGTGGTAGGACTCTGGGAATGCCGGGACGGTCGGTCCCTGCTCAATTGACACGCCCTCCCCGCGCCAGCGCTCCCGAGCGACCCTCAAACCGGAGCCGGCAGGGAG
Source organism: Prorocentrum cordatum (assembly GCA_963575745.1). Classification (NCBI taxonomy): domain Eukaryota; class Dinophyceae; order Prorocentrales; family Prorocentraceae; genus Prorocentrum; species Prorocentrum cordatum. The sequence continues at coordinate 87,074 of CAUYUJ010020518.1, read as the reverse complement.
CTGCGGGAGGGCATCGCCCAGCCGTCGCTGCCCGGCTCGCGCATGAAGGCGGGCGGGGGGCGGCCGGGCCCCGGTGCAGCGCCGGTGAGGAGTGGGGCCCGGGCAGCGGCGCGTGCAGCGCGGGCGCCGCTTCTCCTTCGCACGTGGTCAGCATGCACGTGGCCAGCAGAGATCGGGGGCCCCCAAACGGGGTGGTGACCGCACCGTGCGGTGAGTCGGTGGGGATGCGGGGTCACCGCACGGTGTTGGGGCTCGGGTCGTTCTCCGAGGACGTCTCGGGCGACAGGGGCCTCTGGGGTCCCAAGACCGTGCGTTGACAGGCCGTGCGGTGAGGTCTTGGGTCTGGGGGGATTTCGAGGTCACCGCACGGTCTGTCACCGCACCGCGGCGGGGCTCCAAGAGAGAGGGTCGGAGGCCGGCTGGTCGGCCAGGGAGCCCACGAGTTCGGTGGAGGAGTTCGGCCTCCAGGCGCGCTCCAGCATACTCCATGTTGGGAAGCTGGGGCGTCCATACACCGAACCCACGGGCCCTGCTCGCCCCCCCTCCTCCTCCTCCTCCTCCTCCTCCTCCTTCTCGTTCTCGTTCTCCTCCTTCTTATCCTCGTCCTCCTCCTCCTCCTCTCCCTCTTCCTCCTCCTCTTCCTCCTCCTCCTGCCTCTCCTCCTCTTCCTCCAACTTATGGTGGTGGTGGTGGTGGTTGTGGAAAACAGGCCTACCACATGTTGGAAGCTGGGGCGTCTACACACCGGACCCAGGGGCCGACCAGACGGCATGACGTTGACTTCGAGCCCCTCCCAGAAGGGGGAATGGGCAAGTCTTCTGCCAGAGGCAGCAGTTGGGGGGGGATAGCCTTGCGGGGGAATGCATGCGATCATAGACCCCCCGTCGCCAATCTACGCGCGGCTTCCCTATCGGGGGCCCATCGCCGATTTAGCGGCGATGTATCGCCGAGAAAGCTTTGTCCACCCGATCGTTCCCCCCAAGGCAATCACTCATACTGTCGGCCCGAATTAGTAGGTCGACCCTGCCAGCTCAAGGGTACCCTTTTGTCCTGTGCCTTGCGACACGTGCCTTCTTACACTCCTATGGTGATGTGGCCCTCGGAAGGGTCATGTGTCCTCTCGCGTGTCCCGTCCAATCAAGGCCGACTGTAGGACGTAGGAGGCAAACGCTTTCCGTTGCTTCCTCCGGCGCCACGGCAGGACCTGCCTCGGCAAAGTCTTGGTCAGAGCGGGCCCTTTGAGAGGTCGGGAGAGGAACGGTATTGGGACCTTTCTTCGTTCCCCCAAGACAGGTCGCGTGGTGGCTTTCACAGTTTCTCTCAGGGGCAACTGTATGGGGGGATAGTCTCTGGGGGGAAGTCACGGACTTCCTCACGGACCCCCAATCGCCCGTGGATAACTGACAGGGGCCTGGTCGCCCTCTCTCCCGGGAACGTGGGGTTTCGCTGTCGGGGGCCTGTCGCCGATCCATCGGGGATGTATCGCCGGTCCCAGGATGAAGTTCCCCCCCGTGCCAGTCCCCCCTTTGCTTTCCCCTCGGTGGGGGTTTGGCACGGCTGTTATCTCTGTCGGTGTGTGAAGCTGACAGACTTGTCTTGCGACAGTCCTGCAAGCGGCAAGCGTATCCAGGCCATCGAGTTTGAGGTAGCTCGACAGTGTAGATGGTGGACCACATCATGTCGGACTCGATGGGGTGCGGTTGCCCTTGAAGAAACCACGGGCAAGCATGTCAAAAGGCTGTCCAGGCAAGGAAGTCGTCTCTTACCACATGCTGAAATAATGGTCGGCACATGTGCGCTCGTTCTTCCCCCTCTACCGTGTGCCCCAGTAGCGCCGCAGCATTCGGTTGAAAGAGCAGCCATCGCTTGTCACCCCACGCGTGCCCGAGCTGGGCGGCTCTTCGGGGTCATTTTTTGGCAGACGGGCGATGGTGCTGAAGCTTTGGGCAAAATGCGGTGCATACCTTGCCATGCCATGCAGGAGCGGCGCGCCGTGGTGCCATTTGATGTGGTGCCAGCGCAGTGGGTCTGCTCGTAGTCTCCATCCGCTTTGGTGCAATTCCTGGGAGGTTACATTCAGCATCGGCTGTAGTATCTCCGCGGCCGAAACCGACCTAATCCAGCTTAGTCCCTTCTAATCTGGCTCAAACTCAGATATCTTGGCCCATTTGGCTTCATGATCCTTCAATCTGGCTTCCTAGCCCTCAATCGTTCTTGCGAAGGCCTCCAGGAATTGCTTCCTAGCCGACCTCTTCATTCAGCCCGTGCTCCGTCCGTGTCGCGCCCTGTGCACCAGGTCTCCCGCACTGGGCCTCGAGAGTGGTCGCAGGCCGCCAGGGAGGGAGCGTGTTCCACTCGATCCCGAGGGCGTGTCCGGGGGAGGGAGGCCGTCGACAGGGACGTGTACGACGTGCTCCTCACGGACCGCCTCGCCAAGGAGCCGGCTCCTCCGCCCGCTGCCCCCTACCTTTGAATGCTGCGTTCCAGCGCCAATTCACGTCGGTATGGTTAAGCCAATCCCCATCCCCATCCCCATCCCCTTCGAGACCCCCACCAAATTGCCACCCCAGTTGGGGATACACCCCTCGAAACCCGAAGGGAACGACCTGTATCCCCATCCAGGTGTGTAAATCGGCCCGTGGGGCCCAGGCCACGCCGCTGGGCATGGGGGTCTGTGAAACGATCCTCGAACTCACGGCAGACCCGGGCAAGTGCCAAGAATGGACACGAACGACATGGGGACGAGAGCCTGTTTTTTTTATTGGATTCAGGCAAGTTTACTTGCATGGCGTTCGCCCTCCCCCCCCCCCCCTCGCCCCTCTTCAAGCGAATACTAGCGTGCAAGTGCCTTTCGACTTGCGTGATTTCCGCGCCCCCCCCCCCGGGCTTGCTTCAGGCTCAGTCCCCCCCCCCCCCGTCCATGCAAGTAAATTTGCCAGAGTCTAAAAAAAACAGGCTCCGAAACGAACGGCGACGAAGACCGATATCAGCTCCGGTTCGTTTTTTTGTCCCCAGGCCGGTGGGAGCGAGGCCTGCGCCGGCTGGTCTTCCCCTCGGGCTCCCGGGGGGTCCCTTTCTGTGAAGCTTTCTTATCTGCGGCGCGGCGCGCTCACCGCCCGACGGCACAGCGGCGGGGTGGCAGTGCTGGGCGTTGGGGCCCTCGGGCTCGCCTGCTGTCGCAGCGCCGATCTGCCACGCCTCGCTTCCATTCTGCTCGCGACGCACGCTCTGGAGCTCCCGCTCGAGGCGTCCTCGCAAAAGTCCGTGCCGTGGGTCTGGAGTCGTGGTGGCGCCCTCGCGTGCTCGGCCTGGGCGAGCAGTGTCAGCCGCCAGCCGTGCGCGCGAGGATCAGGGTGGCGGACTTGAGCCTTCAAACGCACACCCAGTCGGGACGTTTCAAACGAGAGCCACAACGGACGAAATCCTTATGGTTCCCCGGTTGGCATTCATGTGTTCAACATGCTAACGCCCACCCTCCATGTACTCGTTTGGCGGCGGCACCAACGCGGCCGCCTTTGCAAACAAATACTACCCTCACTCCGCGTGCTCGGTCGTCGGCGGGACCCAGGCGGTCGCGTTTTGAAAAAGTGGGCATGCAGGACTCGCGACGACGGCGCACGCGCCGCGCACTGGGCCAGGGGACGCAGGCCGAAAACGCACTTGCGCAGGACCAAAGGTTTTTCTTCTCGAGGCGCCAGCGGCGACAAGCGGTTGGCGAAAGAGCATCGGCGCTGACGGACGTAAGGCGTCTGGACAAGATGTTTGCAGCAGCCAAGGACGATGAGGGATGTGTTCTTGTAGGGCGCGGCCTGCGTGCGGGGAGGGTTGGTGGGGCCGTGAAACGACGCCCGACCTGTCTGTGACAGTTCGTAACCACACTTTTTCCCTCCGCATCTCAACAGCGGCGGGCTTCAATGCCACGGATCCGATTCTCGTCCGTCACTTGATTCAATTGCATAGTACAACTTTAACAGGGTGTAAGGCAGATCCGCGTAAATACAGGACGGGCATCATATCCATCGCAGCACAAATCCAAGCAACATCCAGGTCCGCACCACATTCGCTGGGTCCGCGAAGGTTTACTTAGTGCTCGCCAGCGCACGAGCTCAAGGCATCATATCCTGGCCCGAATGGGCACATTTTTCGTCCTGGGGATGTACTGCGAAAGCGAGGGAAGTGTCCCCTAAGAGTTGTGTTTTCAATGTGTTCTTGCGCTCTATGTCTCCTCCGTCCCATCCCCGAGTGGGATCAGGTATGCCGTGTGGCCGATGGGTGTTTGTTCGGTAGGTTGGTTGTTGGCCCATCATCAACACTCACGGGTTAGTGATGTGGACGTTGGCTGTGCTGATTCTGGCTCCCTATCCGCAGCATGAGCCCCAGAGAAAGCAGAACACTGCCCAAAGCCATCCAAAAACGGCCCGAGAAATATCCTACACGGGTCCGAATGTAAGCGCCCAGCCTTGGCAAGGCACAAGTCATCAAACACACATGGTTCTTGCGATATGTTTGAATTTCCCGCGGGTAGTTTGGCCCACGAGGCGTTTTTGAGGGCTCCCGGAATCCGTTCGACAGGCCGAGAGAGGCCTCCGTAAATGGCCCAAGTTGAGCCAAAGCGCGGGTTGCAAGCGTAATGAGAGCGATGTGAGGAAGCCGTTTTGGGACCCGAGAGGGGTCTGTGCCGCAGCCCGGCGGTGGAGTGGTGCAGGCCTGGGGGAGGGAGATGGGGGACACGGGGGGAGGGGCTGAAGCCTTGCAGAGAGCTTTCACAGGTAAGTCTCGCACGCGCCTTACAGAGACCGATCGGCCCAATTCAGTTTTCGCCAGAAAAGTCGAAACCAGGTCTAAGATGTAATGCAAACGTTCCGAAAATAAGGAGGATGGCCGAAGCGACGACACATTTGCCCCGATGGTTCTCTCGATGGTGGTGCCAACCGATTGGCGGTTCCGAAGGTGATCCCGATAGTTGTCCCGATGGATTGGTAATGAGAATCATCGGGTTGTAGCAAGATCGATACATAGGTTGCCTCGATGGTTGTCCAGATTGGAGTCCAGATTGTTGTTCCGTTGGCAAACGGCCCAAACTACGCCACTCAGGGCCTAAGAATCATACGAGGGGTCAGGGAACCCATGTGGTTCATCGGTGATGAATTTGTTGCAGGCCGTCAGCTACCAACGGACCAGCGATATGGACGGTGGCTCTCATGTCCTTCTATCCACAGCAGGGGGCCTGAAATTGCATAGCATCCCTAATATCAGCCGAAGACGGCCCGCAAACGGCCCTAAAGGCGCCACCAAAGGCCGAAGAGGGCCCGGAAAAGGCCCGAACAACGTCCAAGAAGGCCCCGAGGCAGCTTGGGGGGGCCTCCAGGCGGCCCAGGCGCGAACAACCCCGCGTTAGGCCGGGATCCAGGCCAGTCTGGGCCGCGCTGTGGGGCCCAAATTGAGCCCGAAGTCGGCTGAAATTGGTCGCCGAGCGCGACCCCCTGGGGAGGCGAACGTCATGAAACATCCGTGGGGTTTTGCAGTAACTTTTGAGTTTCCTGTTTGTGCGCGTCGTTGGGCCCAAGAGGCGTTCTTGAGGGCCCCAGAAGGTAGTGTTGGAGGCCAAGGCAGGGCCCCGACGGGGTCGAGATGGAGCCACCATGCGTCCAAAAAACGACTCGAGAAGGATCTGAAAATCGAACTCGTCATGGATGTCGTCTGCCACAGCTTTCAGCAGCAGGCGCCCAGATGCTTGCCACGAGGTGTGAAGGCGCCCCGCGATAGTTCAGACAGCTTCCGTGCCGCTGGCGATGGGATGCGATGCGATGGAGGCCATCTTGAAGCCGTCTCGAGGCTCGAGAAGGGCGACTGCCGCAGCCGGGCGGGGGAGTGGCGGAGGCCTCGGGGGGGCCGGTTGGGGGCGAGGGCGGGGGCGAAAGCCTTGTGGAGAGCCCTCACGGTCACATCTCATTCGGCACGAACGAAATGGGTACGAAAAGAATGGGTACAATGCCCTACAGCAGTTCTTGTTGATTTTGAACAGGACCCGCTGTCGGTGACGCCGCGGCCTGTGTCCGTTTGAGACAGACGACCGTCTGCCCAACAGCGACCTCTGTTGGTGTGGGGCAACATTTGTTGTTTGGCATTGCTGATAGGCTTTTTTTCCCACAACCACCACACCACCACCATAAGTTGGAGGGGGGAAGGAGGTGGTGGATGAGGAGGAGGAGGAAGAGGAGGAGGAGGAAGAGGAGGAGGAGGAGGAGGAGGAGGAGGAGGAGGAGGACCCCCTCCCCCTCCTACTCATAGCGGTGGTGGTGGAACACAAGCTCACCAACTGTGCTCATTTTTGTTCGTACCCCTTTCGCGCGTCCAAACTCACGCGCCCTTCAGCCCGGTGGGCGGACGGACTCGAGAGGTTTACGCTACTCCGCCGGCCCCCAGGAGAGGGGATGACGTCTGCAAGTGACTCCCTCTGGAGTTTCCTGGGGACCCTCTGGGGGCCTCCTTGGGGGGCCTCTTCGGGCCTTCGGAGGGACGCCAACAATACACCACCACCAGCCCTGGCCAGGTGCATCCTGGGCCCTCGACTGGTGTACAGACCTCCAGGCCTGGGCCAGGAGAGCCCGTACACCAGTCTGGGGCCCAGGATGGGCCTGCCCAGGGCTGGTGGTGGTGTATGGTTTGGAGCTCTCCTGGGCCTCTTGGGAGTTTCTTGGGCGCCTGCTGGCGGTCTCGGGGGCCCTCTTGGGGCGGAGGGCTCGCACTGTCGGTTCGAGTTACCGCTCTTGGGCCCCTCTTGGGGCCCTATTTGGGCTCTCTTGGTCCATCTTGGACTCCTCGTGGGCCGTCTTTGGACCCTCTTCGGCCATCATGGGTTGTGGAGGACGATCAATGGAAACATGTAAAAACATGTAAACACATGTAAAAAACATGTTTAAGGCACCTTTAGGACATGCTCCGACATTTTAAACACATGTTTAATTAGATGATAGGGTTGTTAGGGTTTCCATTGTCGTGGCATCCACAAATCATGAGGGCTTTTTGGGGCGTCTGGGAGCGATCTCTGGAGCCCCTTGATCCGTCTTGGACGCTGTCAAGACAGTCAAACGCGAACGTGCTCAACATGAATGTTTCCCCCTTGGATTTCGACGGTTCTTGCTTCTCGGGGTCCTCTCGGGGGTCGTCTTGGAGCCCTCTCTGGGCGCCTTCACTTTCGCAGGCCCGAGCGGCCATGTCCACATGCGGCCGCCCCGCTCGTTGCGGCACGTCCCTCGCACGTTTGCCTCCTCCTCCTCCTCCTCCTCCTCCTCCTCCTCCTCCCTCTCCTCCCTCTCCTCCCTCTCCCTCTCCTCCTCCTCATTCTCCCTCTGCTCCTGCTCCTCCTCCTCCTCCTCCGCCTCCTCCTGGCGGTGTCCACATGCGGCCGCCTCGACCATAACGGCCAAGCCCTGACACGTCTCGTGGCCATGGGGAGCCCCAACGAAGGCCCCAGTGGTCATGTCCACATGGGGCCGCCCAACCCATTTCGGAACGCCCCTCGCACGTTTCGTGACCCCATAGGGAGCTCCACTGAAGGCCGCAGTGGCGGTGTCCACATGCGACCGCCCTGCCAAACACGGCGCAGCCCTCATACGTTTCGTGGTCTTATGGGGAGCTCCAACGAAGGCCCCATTGGCCATATCCACATGCGGCCGCCCCACCCCTTTCGCCCACGCCTGACACGTTTCGTGACCCCATGGGAGCTCCACCGAAGACCCCAGTGGCCATTTCCACATGCGGCCGTCCCACCCATCTCGGAACGCCCCTCGCACGTTTCGTGTCCACATAGGGAGCTCCACCGTAGGCGATATTCACAACGTCGATACTCGCAACTGCAGATGGTTGAATCTTCGCCAGGATATTTGATTTCAAAAAGGTTGAAAGGCAAGTTTTTATCAGTTCCACGGTCTCCCCTTGTCACTTGGTCTTCTTTGTTTTCAGACATGAGGCGTCCCTGGGTTGCCGAGCAATGCACAGAAATGCCACGCAGTGCAAAGCAATTCAAAAGAAAAGCAACGCAGTGCCAGGCACATCAGCGCCCCTGGCTCACCAACAGGAATAGCTTTTGGTGCCGCCGCAGACGTTGTCCATTTGAAACACATGCCTGCGCAACAGCGGCCACTGTCGGCTTTGGACAACATTCGCCCTTGTGCATCGTGCCTTTTTTCTGTACCGTTTGCGGGCGTGTCAAACGTAGTGCACATCATCGTGTTGTGACGTTGAAGTTATGTTCGGTTTTCACGCTCTGATGAGAGGACTTCACGGCGGCACTGCTCAAAGTGTTCAGGGTGTTCAGGCCGAGCCAGCCTTGCTTGAGATGGGATGTTGGCAGCCGCGTAATGCTTCCAAGAGACTCGAGCATAACCCAGGATGCAACATGCACAGCGTTTTCTTCTGATTGCGATGCGTTCAGGGTTGTGTCTGGTAATACCAGCGCCTTGGAACATTGCATTATTGGAACACATCAGCATACTGCATGTTGTAGCTCAAGACGAGGAGGCCACGATGTGTCTTCTACACGGTCCCGGCAACAACCCGACCCGTTGAGCCGTCTGCCATTTGAGTGGCGAACTCAGCCAACGAGTTTTTGCAAGCTTCCAGGGTGCGGGGTTGTGTGGGACAGTGCTCTCGCTGCGAGATCCTCCAGCCAGCCGGTTCGTCGTCGTGCAGCTAGGGGTGGTCAGCCGAGGTTTCGTAGAGACCCGGGCGGAGTCCCCGAGAGGCGCCGGGGGAGGCGCCCGCCGCGCATTGAATACACGCGGCGACGGCGCGTAACCAATGTTACCTTAGGAGCCCGCCGTAAGGACGGGTGTTTGGGTGAGGCATTTTTAACTGGACGTTAATGTTACCGGTAATTGTATGTGTACTCAATGCTACGTTGACGGGGTTCACCTCTAGTTAAACTTGTACGTAAAACCCGTCGTCACCAGAAGTTTCTTAACCCTTTGTGTAGGGGAGGCGCCCGCCGTGAGGAGGCTTCGCCTCGCGGCCCTGGGCGCGGAGAGCTGCCCCTGCGTCGGGGGAGGCGGCGGCGCGAGGCGTCACACAGGTGCGGCGCGGGCGCCGCACAGCGTGCGGCACGCGGCGTGGTGGCAGGCCGACCCGTGGCGGGGCAGAAATGCAAGACTTGGCATCGCTCGGGCGTGCCTATCGTTGTGGAGGGCGATCAGTTGAGAGGAATCATGTTGCCAAATAATTTCCAGATGTCTGGAAAATGTGTCTAAACTGCTTTACACTTGTAAAACACATGTTTTAGATATTTTCTGGACATTTCTCTTACATTTCAAACACATTTTTGATCCGATTATAGGACTGTTAGAGTGTCCATTGTCATGGCATCCACAATCGTAGTGGCCTCCGGCCAGTGCCGCCGATCCTGGGCGCTCCCGGTGGTGCTCGGGCTCGCCTGGAGGCCGTCGTGGGGCCCTCTTGGGGCCCTCGCTGGGGCCGTCGTACAGGGTCCGGCTTGAATAAGGAACACTTACTTTTCAAAAGGGGTTCGGTCGTTCCTCTGGTTTGGATGCGTTCCGCTACCCTATTGGCGGCGAGCTTCCTGGTATTCCCTCGGACTCCTTAGAATGATCTGCGCTTCGTTCCTTATGTATCGTTCCTTAGGTATCGTTACTTATGTATCGTTCCTTAGGTATCGTTCCTTAGGTACCGTTCCTTATTCTCGTTCCTTATGTATCCTTACGTATCGGCGGCCGACGGGGCTTCGTTCCTGCTTTATCCTTCCTTGGGGTCAGGCCGGATACTGCTGGAGGATGCCTCGCGAATGGGGCGCGGAGGCCGCCGGCCTGTGCCGGGGTGCAACAAAAGCACGTGGCATCGCTCGGGCGCGTCTGTTTCGCTCGGCGAGGCCAGCGCCAGAACGTGCGTGGACCCTCTGGGAGCATCCTGTGATAGGCCTGGTTTCCACCAGAAGTTGGAGGGGGAGGGGGTCCTCCTCCTCCTTCTCCTCCTCCGTCCCCCCTCCAACTTACAATAAGTTGGAGGGAGAAGGGGTCCTCCTCCTCCTCCTCCTCCTCCTCCTCCTCCTCCTCCTCCTCCTCCTCCTCCTTCCCCCCTCCAATTTATGGTGGTGGTGGTGGTGGAAAACAGGCCCATTATCCTGGGCCGCCCCTGCGAAACGAGTCTCGCACGAGGCCGGCATGCACTTGGAATGGACGTTCGAGCGATGGCAGGAACATGTAAAGTTGCGCCGATCCTGGCCAGGCTCACCTCGGTGCCAAGGAGTGGTGCTCAGGGGCATCGGTGAGTCGATGGCGCGCGAGGTGGGGAAGTGAGAATGAGAAGGCCCTCGCAGAAGTCGGCGGGGCTTGTCATAAGCCCTCCCGCCTCCTGATAATGTTTTTGCGTCTACGGGGAAGGCTTCCAAAACTGTTCAGAAGGCCGGGGGACCTCCGAGCCTTCTGAGAAGGCCCGCCCCTCTCACTTCCCTCCAGGCTCGCCGCCGAGTGAGGGGGGAAATGTAGGCTCATGGTGCGGGGCCGCATCGACGACTCAACGCCCGTTCATCGCCGATGGGGGCCTGATGGCCCACCCCGCCCAGGAAGGTGTGGTTTCGAAACCGGGGCCCTATTGCCGATGCATCTGCGACGCATCGCCGAGTCCAGGTCGATGCCTTCCACCCCCCCGGGAACCAGTCTCCCCCACCGTTCCCTCCCCCTCAGACCCCCGCTGGCGAAGCGCCACGGATGTGCGTGCGTACTTGAAGATGCAACTCCTGAGAGGTGAAGTGCAGCATCGGCGCTGTCACTTCCATGGTCGATGGGCGGTCTTGAGGCCGTCTCGGGGTCCTCTTGGGCTGTCTTGGGCGTCTCTTGGAGCGTCTCGGGGTCGGCTAGATCCGTGGGGCCTCACAGGGTCGTCCGCGGCGCCTTGCGGGACGTAACGGGGCCATTTTGGGTTGGGTGGGGCCTGTGTTGGGCCGTCATGAGCCAATCTTGGGCGGCCTTGAGCCCATCTCGGGGTTCTCCTGGACTGTCTTGGGCGTCTCTTTGGCCGCCAGTAGCCGTCGTGGGGCCCTCCTGGAGGCCTCTTGGCCCGTCTAGGGTTTTGGAGGACGATCCATGGAGAGGAAGCATGTTGCCAAATAATTTCCAGATGCCTAGAACATGTGTTAAACATGTCGTAAACGTGTTAAAAAAAACATGGTTAAACCATGTTTAGAACATTTTTCCGACAATTTGAACACATTCTAAATTCAAAGATAGGACTGTTAGGGTGTCCATTGTCGTGGCCTCCACAAGTCTAGGGTCGCTGGGCAGGGCGTCTGAACGAGTTTGCCAAACATGCATTGTTTTTGCTGGTAGGAATGTGCAGAGTTTGGCTGTTGGGCCCCTCCTGGGGCCCTCGGGGGTCCTCAGGGAGTCACCTTGGAGCGTCTTGGGTCTATGGGGCTTCGGTGGAGCGGTTGTGGGGCCCGAGGCCTCGTGCTGGGTAGTCGAAGGCCAGACTGTCAGATTGGATTGGGCCCCAAGGGCCAATCTGGCCTGGCCAAGCTGGACGATTTGGGTGATCCGCCAGACTGGATTCGCGTTGGCTCCCTCGCCAGATTGCCCCCGTTTGCCAGATTGGGCCTGCCAGATTGGCGCCAGATTGGCTTCGACTACCCAGTCGTGGCCTGTGCCAAGTCGCTGAGCAGGGCGTCTGAACGAGTTTCGTCAGGTTTTTGTTTTGGAGTTTGTTGATGTTGGTTTGTTGGGGCCCTCGCGAGTGGTCCTCTGGGACCACTCGGTTGGCGACTTGAAGGCTCCGAGGGCTGTCTTGAAGCTATGTCTGGACGACTGGGTGGCGCCATTGGGGCTCGTCGAGGAGCCCCTGAGAGGCATGCCGAAGTCATGCAGGCCGTCCGGGCTATTTCTGAGGCGACCAGGGCCGCCAGCAAATTTTGCAGATCCCCCCCTCCAAACTGGCCAGACGGGCCCCCTGGGGAGGCTTCTGGGGGCGGGCGACAGTCTCACACGCCGTAAACCCCAAGGTTCGGATGCAACTCCTGGGAGGTCAAATTCTGATTTAGCCCTGGTCCGAAATCCCGCTTAATCTGGCGTCATCCCGCTTGATCCGGCTTTCTCCCGCTGAATCCGGCTTAATCCCGCTTGATCCGAGGCCCATTCTGGCGTAACAGCCCCCCAATGGGGCTTAATCCTCCTTGATCCAACCTCCCAGTAGTTGCCTCCTAACCAAGGGGTCGGCGGATTCGTTGCTTTGTAATAACCCGGACTGCCACCATTACAGCACTGGCGGCAGAGTTGTCGAGCTGGCCCAGCCCCGCGAGGGCACGCCGGCCAGGTCCCGCGAGGGCAAGCCAGGTGGAGCTGGGAGGCCTTGCCTGGGGATCTACTCAATGCAGCGGCAGGCGCCCCTAGCTTTGTGGAGGACGGTCAATGGAGAGGAAGCATGTTGCATGTTCCAAATCTGTTTCAAATGTGTTTAAAGCATAGATGAAACGTTTTTAGAACGTGTTTTACACATTTTAAACACATCTTTAATTAAATTCAATGATAGGGTTGTAAGAGTGTCCATGCCATGGCATCCACCAATTTAGTGCAGCGGCAGGGGCCCCTAGCTGAACGAAATGGAGAGGAATGTGAATTTCCTGGCCTCGCCTTGGTCCTCATGATTGGGGGCATGTATCCGTGGAGGTTGTAACATCTCCCTCCTTGAGGGCGACGCCGCGAGGTCGCCGAGGCATCCGGGCATCGCGGTGCGCGCAGCGCGAGGCTGCTGTGGTCCCAGACCCCCTCGGCTCATGAAAAATCACGGTGTGCGGTTTTTGGCAGTTTTCGGCCTCCAGGGGCCTAACTGGGCGTCTGGGCGTCAACCGACGAATCCGGATGAAACATCGGTCCTCGAGAAGCTATCCAGAGCTCTAGGGCTCGACGTCGTAGGGGAAATCACGACGCCGGGGGCCTGGCGTGGACCCCAGGTGAGCGCCCCGCGTGGACGCACCCAGACCGCCGTGCTTCCCTCGAGGACCTCGAGGGCCGTGACCTGGCGAAGGTCGCCGAGGGCGTGAAGGCAGCGGCCGCCCCCCCCCCCCCGCCGGTGCCCCATTGTGCCTGGCGGGCGCAGGCCTCCAGGTCAGGGTGCTCGGGCCTCCGCCGCCCCGGGTCCCTCCTCCCTCCTCCCTCCCTCCTCCCTCCTCCCTCCTCCTCCTCCTCCTCCTCCTACTCCTCCTCCTCCTCCTCCTCCTCCTCCTCCTCCTCCTCCTCCTGAGGCATCAGTATCGTTTAAGCGATCCCCATCCCCATCCCCATCCCTTTCGAGACCCCCACCAAATTACCACCCCAGTGGGGGATGCACCCCTCGAGACCCGAGGAAGCTTTCTGTATCCCCATCTAGGGGGGTAGATCGGCCAGTGGGGCCCAGGCCACGCCGCTGGGGATGGGGATCGGTTAAACGATACTCAGTTCGGCTGCCGCGCGGCATGCCGCACTCGGTCAGATCTGTTCGGTGGCTTGCTGCGCCGCTGCGTCCTTCCTGGGCTTCACTCGGTCTGTCCGTCGTCGGTCGAGTTCAGTATCGGTGTCGGTTCGGTGGGTCATCGGGTTCGTTGTCGCCTTGGACGCATCTGATCAATCACAGCGACCAGGCTTTCACGTGTTGTCCTCCCCAGACCTCCGACGTCGTGATTTGTTCAATCCCTTCGTTTATGCCTTGATTTCGGCCTTGTGGGACCGCTCTCGGGCCGCGGGGTGACCACTATAAATATATCCAGAGCGCTGAGTTGCCCCCAGGGGCCAGCGGATTGAACAACAACCACATCGTCGCATGTTTGCGTCGGGTTGCCTGCTTCGGGCCCCAGGTCTATTAAATGGCCGTCCACCGAGAAGAGCCCCGTCCAGGAAGGGTGTCGAGAGCTCCCGGGGCCGCGGCCCTTGTGCATTTCTTGGTGCAACCTCGCCAGCAAGGGAGGAGGAGAGCTAGGGCAGGGAGGAGGTTGAGGACGATGCCGCCGACGAAGGCGACGCCGACTGCTCCAGCGCCGACGCCAGACGCCAGCGACGCCGACACCGACGCCGACACCGACGACGACGCCGACGCAGACGACGCCGACGGCGGCGGCGACGGTCGCGCGCCGCCCGGGCCGCAGGCAGCCCACTTCACTGGCAACTGCCTGAAGCCGTGGAGCTGCCTGGGGATCGACTCGGAGCGCGAGGGGGCGGGGCTCCCCGAGCGGGCGGGGGCCGCCGCTCGCCTCCGCCGCAGCTCGCAGCCTTGGCCGCCGCCGCTCGCCGCCGCCGCTCGCCGCCGCTGCCGCCAGCCCCACCGCTGCAGCTGCCGCTGACGCTCGGAGAAGAACCGTCTGCATGCACACGGGCTTCTGGAGCTCCGCGCGGATTGCTCGGTGTCGGCGCTGGGCCCTGTTCCGTGGCGCGGAGCGCGCCAGGGGCTGCGTGGTCCGCGCGCCAAGGAGGGGGCCAAGAAGACCGCGCGGATCTCCGAACGCTATTCTGCAACTGTTCCATCTTCTAGTCTCAGCCGCCACCGTCGTCGTCGTCGCCGTCAGCGTCAGCGTCGCCGTCGCCGTCGCCGTCGTCCTCCTCTTAGTCGTTACGAGCTGAAGCCTCCCACGACGGGGTCTTCTCGATCGGGGGTTACTTTTCTTTTTGCCTGGCGTGTCCGTTCTGTGGTTTGAGCGAGGTACCAGGTGGCGATGCTAAAGACCTGCTCGTCATTGTCGTCCTCACCCAGCGGCGCGCAGAGGGGGGTGGCACGAGGGGGGCATGGCTTTCCTGCTCTGCGAATTGCCATGAAATGGTGCTCTTGTTGCTAGTGTGACGCCTCAGCCTCCTCATCCGCTTCTCCGTTCAGCACTCAGGACCACTCGTATCCGGACTCACTCATACTCAGACTTGCTCACTCGGGTCCACCCATAGCTGCTCGGTACTCAGAAGCACACTGATTTACAATAACCATTCGGACGCTGATCAATCACACCCAGATACCCATGTTCAGACTCGCGCTCAGTCTTACTTCTCCACAACGTGCCACTGGCCAGACTGTGGGGATTTCTCTGGCGAAACGCTGGATTGGGCACCTAGACTCCTCTCCTTCCAGCGTCCCGCGACCACCGAAATGCCAATCACAGCACTTGGCCACCCCATTCGGGAGCAGCGAAAGGGGTGTTCCACTTGGCAGTTCGCGGCTGGATCATCGGGACGTCTCTTGCGAACCGCTGGTTTTGGACATTTCCGATTCCTCTCCTTTATTGGCACTGCGGTCGTCCCGATGCAGCAGGCATAGCATTTGGGCACTCCAAGGGGGAGCCGCCATGGAGCGCTCGGCCGCTACAGGCTAAGACTCTCTCTCTCTCTCTCTCTCTCCCTCTCCCTCCGACACCCACATCCGGAAGTGTTAGGACTTGCGGCTTACATGTATGGACCTCCAGAGCAAGGCTTGGCCGCCTTGCCTTCGAGGACCGACGGAGTACCCCGGAAGGCTGACGGAAGCCGGC
Organism: Prorocentrum cordatum; assembly: GCA_963575745.1. Classification (NCBI taxonomy): domain Eukaryota; class Dinophyceae; order Prorocentrales; family Prorocentraceae; genus Prorocentrum; species Prorocentrum cordatum. The sequence continues at coordinate 71,587 of CAUYUJ010020518.1, read as the reverse complement.
GGAAAGTACAACAAAAATGCCTCGACGGTGCAAGACGCGAGGCCTCCGAAGCCGTGCGGGGTCGCAAGTCTCCGCCCAGCCCGTGCAGTGGCTCTGCGTGGCGGCGGCGGCTGGTGAGGCGAGCGCTGCGGGGAGGGCTCGGCCCCGCTGGAGCTCAGAGCAGACGCTGCAGGCGACAAGCCAATGTCGGGCCGAACGAAGGGGGGGGATAGGGCAAGGGGAGGTTACGAAATCTGCTGCATGCAGCTGATTTCGGCCCCGCCGTCGGGCCCATTCCTCGATACAAGGGCGCCTCCCGGCGCCAGGAGGCGCCGGGCAAATCAGCTACGTGAGCTGATTCTCACACACACACACACACCCCTTTGCTGTCCCCCCCTTTCGACCGCCCCGACAATGCGCGAGCCAGAGCGCAAGGGCCAGGGGGACAGGGGGCTGCGGCGAGCTGTGCGGCTGGAACTGGCCACTGGCGTATGTTGGTATCTTGGCAAACGCGCCGCGCTCGCATCCAGCGCAGTGCTTCAGAGCATCGAGATGAGGCAGCAGTCGGTGCAGTCCGTCCCTCGTGCCGTGCACCTCGCCAAGGAGGAGGAGGACAGGAAACGCACCAGGAGCGCTGACATGCAAGTATGGAGTTTCAGCGCCGAGTCCCTGAAGGTGGCGTGGCGCACTCAAGAGCTGATGATCGTGGCCATGGAATCCGGAGTGGCGCTGTTCTGCATTCAGGGGCCCAGGTGGATATGAGCAAACCGTGGCGCTGCGAGGGCTTCAGCATCCAGCCCATTCCAAGGAGCCCGCCGAGGAGAAATGGTTGCACCACCGCCTACAACACGAAGATTTTCCAAGACATGGAAATGAGGTGCACCTGCATTTGGATGGGATGGTGACTTCACGGGCTGCGGCTGAAACGCGACCAACACGAGCGCGACGTCTCCGTTCTGAAGCGCGTGTGATCCGACGAACGAGGCGAGCAGACCAGGGGCGGGAGCCAATCAGGCAGAGCACAGGGGCAAGCATGAGAAGCTGAGGATCGAGTAGACTCCGTCCCGCATTCGCTGATCTTCACGCTGATCGCGAACGCCCGGGTGGCGCCTTTCCTGCCGTGGGCCGAGGGCGCGGGCAGCAGGCACGTGAAGCCTTTCATCAACGCAACGGCCACAGCCTGATGCAGATCGTGGACAGGAGTTCGAGATGGAGCGCTGAACACACTTTCGAGAGCAGAGGCATGTTCAACGGTACGTGGAAGAGACCTGGCCAGGGATGGGGTACCACGGACTTGGTATTAGTTCGGCGGACAGGGAGATGTCGGATCGATTCGAGGCCGATGCGAACATTGCCAGTAAACCTTGGAGATTGCAGAGTCCATCGCTCCCATTGTCAGCCGAGTGCACTTTGGACCCAATGGAAAAAACGAAAGGCGCCAAAGTCATCAAGCTGGATTAGACTCGAGATATGGAAGGATTTGAAGCTGTCTCGTCAGTGGGAAGCGGCAGGTGACCCAGGGACCCAAGAAGACGATGGCCCCCCCGAACGAGTCCAGAGATTCATAGTTGTGTTGCGAGAAGCACTTGACCGCAAGAACTTGAGAGACGGTTGGCGGGACATCTGCGGGCCAAGCCGACGTTATCCCACGCCGTGCGACTCTTTCAACGAGCTGGAGGTTACCGTCACTGACGCTGCAGCCCCGATCGACGCGAGCACGCTGCCCACTTATCAAGCCCACCTTCGAGGCGGAGACTTGGAGACGCATAGAAGAGATGCACGGGGCCCAGCGGAAGCTGTCCCAGGTTTCGGACGCTGGTTCCAGCATGCGCAACGTGGCGCTGGCGGAGTTCACCAGAGCGAGCCAAGCAGCCCAGAAGGTGGTGCACAGCGAACGCAGGCGCGCGCAAGCCTCGGCCGAGGAGGAAGTTGATGCCGCCGCGCCGGGGGCAAGGGCGCCAGAACTTCGGCCGACGATGAAGCTCCAGCAGCGCACGCCGCCCCGTCCGTCAAGCACAAGGGCGCAAGGTTAAGAGCTGAGGGCAACGCCAGCGATTAGGTGGCCAGCCTGCTCCGCGCGGCCCCAACGACCCGCCCATTGTTGTGAGGGTTTGCATCTTCGGCGGGCTGAGGTTCGAGGATGGAGGCTGTCTCGAAGCTGCACCCTTGCTGAGCATACTGAAGGCCGTCGCGCCCTGGAACGCCGGCCCGCCGGGGCATAGGCGGGCGCCCCGTCGCGAGCATCTTCCGAATGGATGGAGACCCTCGGCTTGGACGTCCCCAGCTTCGGTGGCTGAGTCGCGTGTCGGAATTCGATTGTAGGCGCGCGCGCGAGCGCGCAGCTGGTCGCCTGAAGCCGTTGGTCGAGCGAGCAGAGACCCCATGGAGGGTGGCGCGGCCGTTCGCCGCCGTGATACACCTCGTCTCGTCCTCGCTGCCCTCCGCGCCCTCAGCTGTCACCTTGGGACGCCTCGTCACTTTGAACTTCGCGTCCGCCTGAGTCACCATGGCCGCGTGCTGCGTCGGGACTCTGGCTGGTTTGCTTTCATCAACTGCTCCTGGTTCATCTTGACCGTCTCGCCGATGCCGGAGATCAGCGCCTTGCCCATCGCGTCGGGCCTGTTGCCACTGGGTTTGTGCATGAGCTTCTCGTCCTTGTCCTTGGCCCTCGTCGCAGGGCGCCCGAACTAATTTTTAGATTGCGCCTGACACGAGAAGAGACCGAAGCCCGCCACGAAACTTCCATAAACTGATATGGGGTAGTGATTGGAAAGGAGGAAGTACAAGGAGGCGGCTTCCGCTGGCTGGAGCAGGTGGACTGCCAGCGGAAACCTGCGGAAGTATTGAATGGCTTCCAAGACACGCCGTATTGGAACATCCGCGCCGGATCTGTTATTTGAATTTCTTTGGTCGATCGCGTGGGCGCTCTCGCCTCCCTGGCCGCGCTAGGGGAGGGGGCCCCCGTTCGCGCTTGGTTGCCAGAGTTGTTTTCAAAGTTTCCTGGCTGCCGCGGTAGGATTATCCTGCGGATCTTCATCTTAAGTCGGACCCGTCCCCCTACAGAAGGAATCGTGAAAGATGATAAAAATATAGCTTGGGGACCACTTTTGATTTTTTTTGATATTTCGGGTGTATTTTTTGAAACATGTTTTTCCCTACCTAGGCTCTGCCTGGCAGGGTTCTTACTCTGTTTGCTTAAAGGGCCGGGCAGTGGGGCACGCCCCGGGCGGTTCCCCCGGCATCCGCCCCGCGGTTCCCCCAGCGACGTTCCTTTAGTTTCGCGTTGCTTATCTCATCTTAGCTTAGCCTAGCTTAACTTAGCTCAGCTTAGCTTAGCTTGGCTTAGTTTAGCCTAGCCTAGCTTAGCTTAGCTTAGCTTAGCTTAAGTTGGCTTAGCCTAGCCTAGCTTAGCTTAGCTCAGCTTAGCCTAGCTTAGCGCAGCGCAGCATTAGCATAGCATAGCATAGCATAGCATTGCATATCATAGCGCAGTATAGCACAACGCAGCATAGCATATCATAGCATAGCATATCATGTCATAGCGCACCATAGCCTAGCATAGCATAGCTTAGCATAGCATAGCATAGCACAGCGCATCATATCATAACATAGCATAGCATATCATATCATAGCGCAGCATAGCATAGCATATCATAGCGCAGCATAGCACAGCACAACATAGCATAGCGCAGCATGGCATATCATATCAGATCATAGCATCGCATCGCATACCATATCATTTCATAGCGCAATATGTCATATCATAGCATAGCTTAGCATAGCATAGCACATCATAGCATCGAATAGCATTGCATAGCGCAGCATAGCATAGCATAGCATAGCATAGCATATCATGGCGCAGCCTAGCATAGCATAGCGCAGCACACCGCAGCACACCGCATCATAGCGCAGCATAGCATAGCATAGCATAACATAACATCAAAGCAAAGGCAAAGCAACAGCAGCAGCAGCAAAGCAAAGCACAAGCAACGCAAAGCAAAGCAATTGCTACAACCGCGACGATGAGGAGAAGGAGGAGGACGGCGTTTACCGTTACTACTAATATTGCTCTCCTCGGGGCTCCAACTCCTAGGTAGGGTCGCCGCTCTGGGATAATTTGTTAGTTTTCGCCCAAAATCCCCCTGTATGGGGGACATGCCCGAGTTAACGGTAGGATTCGCTTCCCGACCTGAATCCGAACGGGCCCTTGCAGGGTGCCCAGGGGTCTCTCCGCCGCCCCGTCAGGCCACCCAGGCCATCCGCAGACGCGCGAGGATTGCCGCGCCCCTCGGCATTCGGCAGGGGGCCCGCTCGTCTCCACGGGGCCGCGCCGGGGCACGCGAGAGCCAGCAGCGCGCAAAAGGGGGCAGGGCGAGGCCAGAACGGCCGTCAGAGGCGACAAAGGTCGAGGGTGGGCAGACCCCCCACCCTGACACGTCGATTCGTGAATTGTCCGTGTTCTGTTCTCGAGAGGGGGCCGCACCGAGGCACGCAAGAGATGTGGAAGTCGAGTAGTGGACAGGAAGCATGCTGCCAAATAATCTCCAGATGTTTAAAACATGTGTTAAACATGTTTGAACCATGTGAAACTATGTTTGAAACATGTTTATAACATGTTTTTCAGACTTTTTATATCCCTTTTTAATTCAATGATAGGACTGTTAAGGTGCTCAGTGTCGTGGCATCCACAACACAAGAACCAGCAACGCGCAAAGGGGGCAGGGCGAGACCGGAACGGCCGTCTGAGGCGACAAAGGTCAAGCAGTGGCGAAGCGTCATGGCGTGCCTATCGGCTTACCAAACAATGTTCTGATAACCTTTTGTGGTTCCTACGAAATGTTCTTAGAACATTTCTTGATGGACTGTCTTGGTTTAACACATCGGGTCGATGTTCTAAGAACATTGTTTCTGGTCATTGGAACATTCCGGGGTCCTAAGAACATTTCGTGGTGGGACTACAGGAGTGCCGGGACGGTCGGTCCCTGCTCAAAGCAACGCGCGAAAGGGGGCAGGGCGAGGCCCGGAACGGCCGTCTGAGGCGACACAGGGGGTTGCTCAGAGGACCGCCTGCCTGCAAACGGTTCCCAGGGAGGCCGCAGCAGCTGCCCCACAGGCGACCCCCCCGCGAGCTGACCGAAGGCGGATGTTTTTGCAGGTGTCGTTTCGCCGATCGGCGCGGGCTCTCGGAGCCCTCCCCTCCCCTCCCCCATAGTTACTCGGCGGCGAGCAAGGGGGGGAAGTGAGAAGGGGCGGGCCTTCTCAGAGGGTCCAGAAGCCCCCCGGCCTGCTGATAAGTTTTCGAAGCTTTGCTCCGAAGCCGCAGCAAACTTCCCAGAAGGCGCGAGGGCTTCTAAGAAGGCCCGCCACCTTCTGACAAGTCTTCTCCTTTTCAGTTCTTCCCCCCCCTCGTTCGCCGCCGACACATACCAGAACTTGGCTGCTATTGGCGGCTTCTTCTGGCGGCTGGTCAGGGCCAGTTGCCCCCAGCGTTTGCGCGATTGGTCAAAGAACATCGGCTGAGCACTGGCCCAGACCCACATAAAGACGCTTACCAGGTACCCTGCACATCGCACGTCTCGCGGCGCGAGGCTTGAAGTTTGGTGACCTGCCCCTCCCTGCACAGGGAAGGCAGCTCCTCCTGCCCACCAGAGGCTCCCCTACTTCAGAACCTTACCTGGCATGCCTCCCCGAGTTGCCCAGACACGCCCGACACCCTCGAAGCCAGATCGACGGCGACGACGGCAACGCAAAGCTGCACACACTCTGACGCCTGCTCCTCTCCTTGGCCGGGGATCGTCAGATGGGGTAGAACGAGGAGGATGTGTGTGTGGGTGGGGGGGTTGATGGCATGACCACATACAGTCGGACTTGGTTGGACAGGACACGCGAGAGGACACAAGAGCCTTCCGAGGGCCACATTGCCACAGGCATGTAAGAGGCATGGGTCGCGATACACAGGACACACGAGTACCCTTGATTTGGCAGGGTCGACCTAGTGATCTGGGCCGACTGTCGTGTGATTTGCTTCTTTCCACGCGCCGAACCTCGAGCGGGTGGCGCATTTGACCTGGAGTCAGCACACTTTCGCATCCGCTGAGGCCCGCGTTGGCTGGAACGGATGAGAGAGGTCAACACGTGGCCAAATCTGCACGAGAGGGAGGTAGGAAAGGGAGGAGGATTTGGAGGAGGAAGAGGAGGAGAAAGAACAGGGACGAGGTGGAGGGATGGGGAGGGAGGACGAGGACGACGTGGACGAGGAGCTGGGAGTAGGGGTGGAGGGCGGAGCTGGAGGAGGAGGAGGAGGAGGAGGAGGAGGAAAAGAAGGAGGAGGATGAGGATGAGGTGGAATAGGAGGAGGAGGAGGAGGAGGAGGAGGAGGACGGAGGAAGTGGAGGCTCCATTTTGGCTCAAGTCTGGAGGCATTGCTGGAGGATTTGTGTATTTGGTGGGGGGATCTGACGGCCCCACCAGTCTCTTTGTCGTTCGCCCGCTAGATGTTCACATGAGTTTCCGTGCAAGGTGCGCTCATTTTCACTGCTACTTCGTCGGATGGTCCTTGTTCCTGCCTTCTCTTATCAGCTTTTGACCAAGGGCGGCGCAGGATCAGATCACAAAAGGCGGTGGGCGTGGACAAAACTGACAGTCGTTCGGCATGGCGTTCCCGTCCTTTGGGTGTAAAATGAGTCGTCCCAATTCCGTTTGGTACAGGAATTGTGCCATTGAGTTCTTTGGTTTGTCTGCTGTCGCTTTGGCACTCACTCCTGCAAAACAGGTCCATGGCCTGGAGCCGTGTGGTTCGGGAGCGGAGGCAACGGAGAGAGCGGAGGCGAGGGCAGTATGCAGGTTCGGAGCATCAGTGGTCGAATTGGTATCGTGACAGTTATTATGATCAAGATGGGGTACCCCCATGCGTCTCCCAATTAAGTCCAGATCGCACTGGTGAAGCAAAATGAATTCTGTTTTTGTTCCTACAAGGCGGGGGGTATGTTTTTGCGGGAAGTGCTATGCTGACATCGTGCATCACATGGAGACCGCCATCTTGATTGCTGGCCTCGCAACTCGCGTGGACGTGCAATCCTCTGCACCTCAACTGCCATTAGCGTCGCAAGGCTTCTCCGCGACTGCTTTGTAGTCCCTCGTGAAGGTCGACGTCCTCGATGACGTGGAGTGTGCAGAGTTCGAGGTTTCGGAGTACGACAAGCAAGAGTTTGGGAAGCGCATGGTGTTCCTGCAGAAAAGGTGCCCAGGACACGGCCAAGTCGTTGTTCAGAGACCCGAGTCATTCGGGGTGGGGGCGGTCATGGGTATTCACAGATTCGCGGCTCCGGGGCCCAACTGGAGTTACCCCGAACCGCAGTTGTCCCGGACAGCTCGGGTGTTCAACCCTCCTGAATCATCAGGGCTGGGGGCAGTCAGGGGGAACTGCAGATTCGCGCCTCGAGGGCCCAAGCTGGAGTCGCTCCGGACCGCGACTGTCCCGGATGATTCGGGCGCCCACGTTGTTTGGGCAGGTGGCAGCTGCAGCCCGACGGGCCAGAACCTCACAGAGCATCCCGCGGTCGTCTCGCGCGCAAGCGTCCGAAGACAAATGGGGTCGGAAACTGGAACATATACATTACCAGTGGCGGGCTGTTCTTTAATCCCAGGACTTTTTGAGGGTCGGGGACGACGCGCGTGGGTGGTGTGGTGTATACCTGTTTCCCCGATGTCCCGGGGAAACGACGAGAAGTGTATACGCCAGATCCCCGTATACACCAGGATCCGCTCTCCAGTGCAAGTCTCCATGCAGGGCTGGAAAAAACGTCGGCGCAGGATCCGCGTGCCGGTGCGAATCTCAGTGCGGGGCCGGAAAAAAGCGTCGGCGCGTAGAGTTCGGCCCCTTCGAATGGGGGGCAAGCTGGGCCAGGCGGAGGGCCTCGAGCTGCCGAGCCGGGGGAGGGGGCCCCGCTTCGGCGAGGGGCTGTGGCAGCCGAGAGGCGCGGGCGGCTGCTCCGCCGCCGCGGCGCCTCGGCTTGCGCCCCTCTGCCGCGGGCGACAGTCTTGCGAGAGTGGACGCATGAAATGAGAGGAAGCATGCTGCCAAATAGTTTTCAGATGTCTAAAAGATGTTGCAGACATGATTTGAATATGTAGGATACATGTTTGAAACACTGTTAGAACATGTTTTACATGGTTTACCGCATCTTTACTTGAACGATTGGATTGTTAGAGTGTCCATTGTCATGGCATCCACAGAGAGGGCTTGGCATCACTTCAGGGTCCCCAGTTGCGACGGGTCAGCCCTCGCCCACGCGCGCCCGCGCTCGCCTGGAGATGCCGCGTTCTAGTCTGCGCGGCCAACGGCGTCTGCAGGGGGCCCATCCAGGGCGCGTCGCTTCCAGCGTGGCGCCATTTTCGTGGGTTGGAATCTCTGCGGGCTGTCGGCGACGTCGGAGATGGATGGGGGGGGTCTCGTCGTGACTGCTCGCTCGCACGAAGGAGGCGTCTGGCCTCTTCACCGGCGCCGACATGTATGTGCTGGCAGATGGCCGCGCTGTTGCCGTGATGGTGCACGCGCGAGGACGCGCGGCCTTGTGCGCGATCCCCCTCCACTGTAACCGAGAAGATGGTCTGTCCGAAGCGAACGCTCTATCCCCCAGGCTGCGCGCGTGTGTGCGGGCGGTGGTTTTCGGAAGGCGTTGGGCGCGGGGTTGTCGCTGGGCGCGACTGGAACTTGAGCCCCCGGCCCGAGCCCCCGGCTTGCACGGGCGTCCTCGGCAGGTCCAGGGGTCCCCGATCGGCCCCGCACGGCGCGCTCACCCCCGCGACGTTGGGGGGTGCAGTCCGCGGACGTGGAAAGCTCTTCTCCCGACTTGCCCCGCGAGCCCGCCAGCTTGCGCTGTCATGTATCGTTTTCTAGTTTGCAGGCTGATCTCTCGGCGTCCGCTTGGCTCCCCCGTGGCCCCCCCGTGCGGGTCCTGCTCCTCCGGGGGGCTCGTTTGGCGATTTGTGGGCTTGGCTGAAGTGATGTATCAAGCCGTCGTGGCGATTAATTGTAACAAAGACAGAACCTGGCTTGCGTCGGGATGCCCGGATGCGCCAGGCCAATGCTGGTGAGCGAAATTTCCGTTCGTTCTCGGGGGTCGCCCTCGATTTGGGCAGGAGGGCTAAAAGGCTCCAGCTGCATTGGGCGAGTACCCCGAAGGAGTGTGGTCACGAGTCCAATCCAGACCCTGGGCCATCTTATGACTGACAGGCGGCTTCGTTCTTCCAAGTGTTTTCTGAGCGAAGGTGTCGTTTTCGAAAGAGGTCGCCAAGTTCTGGCGGTGCTGGTGCAACCGACCGCGTCTGTCGCAGTGGGCGATCACTCGGAGTGGGCCAAGTTATTTCGCTCTGCCACATGCTTAGCTAGACAAAGCCTGCGCTCGACGTTTGATCTTGAGCTCAGCCATCTTCAGCCATCATCAGACATCGTCAGAGCTCAGAATGAGGAGGAGAAGGAGGAGGAGGAGGAGGATCAGGAGGTGGAGGCAGGAGGAGGAGGAGGAAGGGGATGAGGAGGAGGAGGTGGAAGGAGGACGACGAGGAGGAGGAGTCTGATAATGAGAAGGGAGGATTAGGAGGAGGAGGAGGAAGATGATGATGATGATGATGATGATGATGATGATGATGATGAGGAGGAGGAGGAGGAGGAGGAGGAGGACCAGTGTAAACCCAAGACTCATCAACGACTTTGGGGTAAACCCTCCCTCCAAACTCCCTCTTTCGAGGCCCCTTCAATGTTGAAGTGCCCCGTTGGGAGACAACCGTGAAGACCCTGAAGCATGCCAGATACCGTTCTCGGGACTCCAACGCCACGAATCAGCATGATATTTGCTATTGGTGATCTTGAATCGTCACAGAACCATTATTGGACGTCAACGCCGCGAATCAACTTAACCTGTGCGCCCTGGCATAATTAGCGGAGTCGTTCGAGAACTCACTTGGGGTACGTGGAACATGGTCATCCGTGAAGTAGTTGTAAATGCTTCGGACGAATGTGCGCGGCTTTCAGGCGACAGCCACATTTCGAAAACGACCCGCCCTCCATCCGTTAAGCTCGTGCAATTTTTTGAAACGAATGTGCGATGCGCATCTTGAAAACGACCCGCCTTCAATCCGTGAAGCACATGCAAATTTGAAGAACGAGTGTGCGCGGCGCTGGGGCGAGAACCACATTTTGAAAACCCCCCGCTCTCCATCCGTGAAACAGTAGTCATTTTTGAGTTTCGGGGTCATAAAATGTTAGGAGGTGTCATGCGACATGCCCAGCCCGCCCTTTCGACCGACCTCGGGGCGCGAAGGATTGGAAGAGAAGGAGGAAGAGGAGGAGGAAGAGGCGGAGGAGGAGGAGGAACAGGAAAAGGAGGAGGAGCAAGAGGAAGAGAAGAAGGAGGAGGAGGAAGAGGAGGAGGAGGAGGAGGAGGAGGAGGAGAGAAGAGAAGGGAAGAGGTTGAAGATTACCAAATGTATTACACTGCGAGGCGAGGTACCATGGTGCCGGGGAGGCAGAGGAGGACGAGGAGGAGGAAACCGAGGAGGGAGGAAGGGGCACGCGGCCAAGGCCACCCCCGCTCGCCAGCCCCCCTCCTTCGCCAGTCAGGCTCTGCATGGCCCTGCACGCGCAGTGGTGGGGCCTGTGGAACGAGGTCGCGGCCAAGCGCGGCGGCGACAGCTCCACCAAGGGGCCCGGCAGGGGTGGTGGCCCCTCCTCCTCCCAGCGACGTCGGTGCCATCCCATGCCAAGCCTGGCTTCAGGCTGCAGGCTTTCGGACGCCTGCCCGCGGCACCAGGTCGTCACAGACACCGCTCGCGGCAGTCTGTCTCTCGCACGCTTTGGCGAGCTGTTCGGTTCCGTTCCTAAAGGCACGAGCGAGCTCATTCAGGGCATTCAGTAAACCCGCTTTCCGCCTGCCCGGGGCGCTTCCCAGAAGTTGGCCGGGTATTTTGGATGGGCTTGGACGGTGCGCAGGGTTTGGGCAGTTTTGGTTTTCCCTATTTTTCGGTTCAGCTGCTCCGCCAGAGCTGTTCGATGGCTCGCATAATTCCGACTTGATTGGGAGCTTGGTTGCCGTCTGGGTGCACGCACCAGCGTGACAGCATTCTTTCGTAGAGGGTGGGAGGTTCTGCACATTTTTTGCCGCTGCGTCAACCCTCCTATCCGTTCCAATCATCGGAACTCGTCTTCCTCCTTCCTCGCCCCCCTTCCTCCCGTGCCCCCTCCCCTCCTTCTCCTTCCACCTTTCCTCTGCATCCCCCCCTCCGTTGAGATCTGGGCGTTGCATTTTTTCACGCCGAGCGTTTTCGTTGTGTTTTAGGCCCTGGGACTCGGGAGGGTGTTGATTGGGGTTGGCCGAAATCGGGGGTGAAGGAAGGGGCCAAGTGGGGCGTCTTTATGATCCAGCAGAGGCCCAAGAGGGGCTTCAAAGGGCCCACCAGAAGAGACATGTCTTTCACCGTCCTTTTAAAGTTACTCCCCGCTAGCACCCGCCCGAGGGCCATCACAGATCGATCCGGCGGGACCATGGTGCAGAAGAGTGCGGTCGAGGGTTGTGGTCGGGCCATTTCGCGATGTTGTGACCTTCTCGCGGCGCCGGATCTCAAGGCCCTTCCTACTCCCGTGCCCCTCCCTCAACGGGGGGCGGGAGGACGAGGGGCAGGGACAGGAAGCGCGGGGGTGGGGCGCTTTGGTCTACCTCCTTCCGCCCGCCCCGTTTCTGCCAGAGTGGGGTTGGAGGTGCGCTGTAGCTGATGTCGGGTCGGACGAACGGATGGGGGGATACAGAAAGAGGGCGACGGGGCCCTGCTGCGTGGCGCCGCGAACGGCATGCGTGCCCACGTGTGTAGCGCCTTTTTCGCGGAAAGGCCTGGAGAATCGCAGGGACCCGTCCAGTCCCAGGGCGGGGCCTCCTGTCAGGGACAATTTGTTTTTTTGGTGACGTTTGCGTTGGTTCCAGGAGGTTTTCCTGCCTTGGGGTGCGTTTCTGCAGCCGCGCCTCGCCGAAAGGCATCGGGCGGTTGTCCAGATCGTCCCGAACGGCCGCCGCAGAGCTGAGTTGCGACCCGAGCCTGACGTCACGGATCAATTTAGGGGAACTGAATCAGCGGGGACGCATCGATGCCCAATCGTCCATCCATCGCACAGGAACGCGCGGATCTTTCCAGGCCCTATCGCCGGTTTATCAGCGATGTATCGGCCGATTCAAGCTCGATCTGTTCGGAGGTTGATAGGCCTCCTACCCTGATACGTCGATTAGCGAATTGGCCGTTTTCGGTTCGCGAGAGGGCTTCGCGGCCGTCATCTTTGCGGGTCCAGGTCCGCCGGTTTCGGTCTTGGGCCGTTTTCAATAAAGGGAGGTTGACCAAAGGGAGGTTTGTCCACTGCCGACATGTTTGTCCCTCCGATCGTTGCACCTCTTCCTGGTCCTACAGGCGGCCCGGATTAGTGGGTCGACCCTGCCAGATCAAGGGTATCCTCGTGTCCTGTGTCTCGGGACCCATGCCTCCTGCATTTCTTTGGCAACGTGGCCCTCGGAAGGGTCTTGTGTCCTCTCGCGTGTCTTGTCCAATCATGTCCGACTGTAGCGCCTGACTGCTGCAGGACCGCGCAGGATCGGGAAAGGAGCGGAGCGGCTGTCCACGAAGGAGAGGTCAAGCCTCTTCTGCCGGGCGGGTGCTGAGCCCATTTTGGCCCAACAGCCGACGATCGGGAAGGAGGAGGAGGAGGAGGAGGAGGAGGAGGAGGAGGAGGAGGGTGGAGGATGGAGGATGGAGTGTCCTGTCGCGTGTCCTGTCCGATCGAGTCCGACTGTACCCAGGACCTTCGCTTCGGGGAGGTCCACGACGGGTCTGGCTGTCGGCCTTCGGCCTCCCCGCGGGGCCCCAGGGGAGGGAACGCCTGCCCTATGTAGAGGAGGGGTCCAGACCTCCGCGGGACCCGCAGCGCAACGCAACGCCCGATCGCAGTGCTCGTCTCAAGTCGGGCCTGTCCCTCTAGAGGAGGAATATTCAATCATAGTTAAAAAGAGTCGGGGGACGATGTTTTTGACTAATTTTGATCGCTTTGGGGGTGTTTTTTGTAGCGTCCAAAATCCCCCTGTAGTGGAACAGGCCCGACCTAATGCTAGTCCTGAAGCAGGACGTGGGAATACGCATGCTAGGCGACATTAATCTTGACGCAGCGCCAGAAGAGCAAGACTCAAGACCGCAGCACAGCAAAGCAATCCAGGAGTCAATCGGTCCGTTCATCGCTGCCTTGGCCTCCCGCGCCGCCGACGAGGAGCGGCCGGCAGGAGAGCATCGCGAGTGTCCGCGAGGGCACCAGGTGCGTCACGGGACGCGGAGCTCGAAGAGCTGGTATGGGAACCCAGTGTCAAGCAGTGGCGAAGCGTCCCGGCGTGCCCAGAGTCCTACCAAACAATGTTCTGAGAATTTCTTGTGGTTCCCACGAAATGTTCTTAGAACATTTCTGGCGGAGTCTGTCTTGTTTGAGCACATCGGGTTTATGTTCTAAGGACCTTGTTTTGTTCTTAGCACATTTTTGGATTGTAAGAACATTTTCGTGGTAGGACTATAGGAATGCCGGGACGGTCGGTCCCTGTTCAACAGTGGCGGTTGCAGCGGAGGATTCACAGCGTTGCAGTTTCGGGGGGCCTCGGTCCCGTATGTGGCCGTTTTTGTTCTGGAATTCGTTTCGTGTTCGACGCGGAGTTCGACGCAGACCCGATGCGGATTCGGCACGGATTCGACGAGCAGTCGACGTGGATTCAACGCGGATTCGACGAGCATTCGACATGGATTAGACAAGCTTGTCACGTAGATGTCGGCGCGATGGGACAGACAAGGTCCCACGATGACGCAACATACAAATCTTCACGTGATGCCAGGACCTCTCGATGCGAGCTGCAAGCTGTGGCCCTTGGGGGGTCCAGATCTGGTGGCGGTGCTCCGCATCAGTCCGTTCGGCGCTCCGGCTTAATCCCGCGTGATCCCGCTTAATCCTGCTTGGTCCGAGGCCCTTTCCGGCGTAACAGCTCCCAAATGGGGCTTAATCCTCCTTAATCCTTCCGACGAACACCTCCCAGTAGTTGCCTCCTAACATTCGCAGAGTGTGGGGTTGCAGGTCGTGCTCGCCGGACTACGTCCTGCTGCCCGCCGCGTAGCCGGCGTTGGGCCACGCGCGCACTGCACGGCCCGAGCCGTGAGGCGCGCTGTTCGAGCGCCGCAGCCCCTTGCGAAGTGTGCGTTGCGGCGAGGGAAAAGGTTGCAGAAGTTTGTGGAGGACGTGTAAAGCATGTCTAAAACATGTGTTAAGCATGTTAAACAAAACATGTTTCAAACATGTCTAGAACATTTATCTTACAGCTTAAACACATTTTAACTTCAATGATAGGACTGTTAGGGTGTCCATTGTCGTGGCATCCACAACCCTTGCGAAGTGTGCGCTGCGGCTAGAGAAAAGGTTGCAGAAGTGACGGCTCTGGGTTCCTTGCGCAAAGTAGGGTGCAGGATGGCAAAGGCCCTGGCGCGTTCCTGGGCTCATTGTCAGCTCCTCGGGATGTCGGAGGCGAGCCAGTCATCCCATACCTCCAGGTTGGGGAGGGCTGGTCGAGCTGAAGTGGACAGCATGTCGCAGGTGGTTATCTCTTTTCCGAGCGGTGTGTTGCACAACCGGGTGACTGAAGCATACCAGGTTTGGGCGTCGATACGTTTTTACTCAGTCTTCCTCCGCACAGGCTGCGGTGACCACGAATCATTTGCGATGCCCAGTTTCACCAGTTGGCGTTTTTGAATTCAGGTACTGGCTAGCAACACACGCAGCCCTGTGGCAGCGCCTCATGCCGAAAGGTCCTCCTACCTTTCCCTTGTGGCGAGGCCTTTCTGGAGCCATGGCCGTGTGTGCGATTCAGCCCCAGACGGTCACAGCCTCGTCGCCAGCCCCCCTCCGCTGCGAGCACCACCGCTCCAGCTGCTGCGCGGCGGGACCTTGGCTGCCCCGGCACTCCGGCGATGCCTGCCTTAGAGCAGCGGCCCACCGCGCGTCTCCGGCCGCGGCGGCGGCGGACAGGGCGCCCGCCCCGCGGCGGGGCCCTGCGCGCGCGGGGTGCGCCCGGAGCCCGTTCGGCCGCGTGCTCGGCGCGTGCTCGGCACTTCCAGGTCGGCGGCCCGCCCGGCGCGCCGGGGGCCCGACTGTCTCCACGCCGAAGTCGCTGACGCATCACCGACGTCGCCGATGCATCGGTGATGCGTCGGCGACGTGGTGCGGTTCTCCGACCCCATCTACTCGGCGGAGCCCCTCCGGGAGGCCTCTGGAGGAGGGAGAGGCCTTCTCTGAAGCCCGCGGCGCCTTCTCGAGAAGTTATCTGGGCCATTCTTCAAGGCGCCGGAGGGCTTCTGAGAAGCCCCGCCGCCTCCTGAGAAGGCCTGCCGATGCTGCACAGCAGCGCGAAGTTTTTTGACGGGGCGTTCGTTCCCAGATCTTCGGCAGTAGTTGTTTCGCGATGTCTCTTGACTTCCTGCGCTTCTCTTCCAACATCAGCATTTTGGCATCATTTTCCGTGGGGCCATGGGCGGCAGCAACGCGATGCGTTGGCGCTGGCGGAGTCCTCGCTGGGGCTACAATTTCTGGGTCGTGTTGCTGCTGAATCTGTTGGGGAGTCTCGTCCGCCAGCCAGGCGAGCAGACGGGCCGGCCGGGGGGGAGCAGAAGCTGTAATTAGGCAGCGTATTTTCGTTGGCCAGGGGAGTCCAGGCTTCGAGGTTCCAGCTACGTGTGTGGTTCGCTGTTCTTGCGGTTCATTGTATCCGGCCGTGGTGTGCGTGTGTGTGCGCGCGGGTGTGTGGCAATATCATTCGGATGTCTTGCATTCTCGCTGTTATCCTGTAGCGGATACATGTGCACACGCGAGTGAGGGGTTCTTTCCCAGCTTTCTCGTGTTGGGTCGTTTCGCATCTCATCTGCTCGTGGGTGCCCGTTTGAGTGGCCACGTTCGATTTATTTCGAAGGTCTCACCGAATTGGTGCCTGGGGGGGACACCTTCCCGTTCTCCAGTCTCGAGCGGTCCAGATGCGCTGGCCGCGCTTCTCTGCCACTGTTGTGAAGGACGATCAATTGAGAGGAAGCATGTTGCCAAACAATTTCCAGATGTCTAGAACATGTGTAACACTTGTTTTAAACATGTAAAAACACAGTTTAAAAAACATTTCCAGGGCATCCCCCCACATGTTGAACACACTTTCAATTCGATGATAGGACTGTTAGGATGTCCATTGTCGTGGCATCCGCAAGGCTTGGCGGCCAGGAGACAGCTTGGTGATGAACGCCGGTAGTGGTGCAGGAGTGGCAGCGTCCAGTCATGCAGTAAGGAATTGGGCGCGATCCTCACCGTGTGTCTTGTGTGGTTTCTCAGTGGGGCGCTCGGTTCAAGTGAAACGCAAAGGGTTCGGGAAGTGGGATTTATCTAGGTTCGCCTGCAGTCTCAAACGCGACCCTCGTCTGCTAATGAAGATTAATGTGCGATGGGCGGGCGGGCGTTCTTCATTGCCTCAGATGGGAGATCCAACTGCCAATTTGTTCAATCGCTTCGCTCATTCCGCGGGCCCGTTTCCCATCACAGTGGCTGCATGGTGGTGTGCTTGTACCCATGGGGAACAGTAGGGCCGGCAAGATTGTCCTCGAGAAGGTTTTTGGAGATGTGGCTCGCACCCTGTCGACTGCTCCAGAGAGCGCCAAGATGGCTCAAGAGAGCTCCAGCCAAGTTTCGAGACGTACCAGGGTTGTGGGTCAGAGTCCAGGGCGCTCTATTGCTACACCAAATCGTCGGAAAACCCAAGCTGAAGCAATAATTGCTGCGTCTTCGGTGCTTCTCGACGTCCTCTTGGAACCCTCCTGTAGCTTCTTGGGCGCTTCCTGGGCCGTCTTGGGACTAACCTGGCCAAGTTGGAACGCTCTTGGCCCGAGGCCGTGTGGCGTGCCACCCTTTTGGCGCCCCACTGGGGCGCTCGGGGGGCCCCCGAGGTCGCGCCCAGGAGCTCCGGCATCTCGGGCCCGACCTTGCCGGGATCTTGCCGGTTTTTTTATTTCGTCGGGGGGGGGGGCCCCAGGGGCCGCCACGCTCGTGCGAAGTACCCAGACTCTTGCTGGAAATTTTCGGACGCCTCTGGCCCGTTGTGCCGGCGAATGTCGCGTTATTCCCAGGTCTGTGCCTATCCTCTGTTGCACCCTGTGCCTTGTGTCAAAGCGCGTGGAACTCGGGGCCTTTCCAGCGCCAGCATGTCTTGCAAACCTCCCGACGTGACAATGCCACATGCGCCGGTCGCTATCACCACGGCCGCCCCAGCTCAGGCAGACTCCGGGAGCTTGCCTTCGGGACTGCCTTCGTGGAGCCGGCTGGGTACGTCGCTTAGACGTTGCTCGCGGGGGGACAGTACTACAGTACAGACAACCTGCACAGTGAGGATGGGCAACCTTCCCAAGGGCACCCTTGCATCCTTGCCTCCTCGGCCCATCCTTGGCCGCTCTCGTTGGCCGCGCTCCGCTCGAAACGCTGCGAAATAGGCGTCCGAGGCCCTTGCGTCCTTATCGCGCATCCTTATTCCACGGGTTGACTGTATCGATGGCTGCGGCCACTGACGAGTCCTATCCCTACGGGTCCACTCGATGCTGGGTTATCGCACAGCCTCGTAGTAGGGGGCTTCACCTGGCTGCAGACATTGTTCGCAATTGCCCCCCCCCCCGGCGAAATATATGACTCTGACCTGCGGGGGTGGGTCAGGAGTGAAAAAACACAGACACAACTAATCGTCGATTCCCCAGAAAATATAGGAAAATATGGGAAGTAGGGGGAAGTCCCAGAACATATAGGAGAATATTGGGAATCTTGTTATTAGTGTCTATTTATTTGTGTGTCCCAGGGCCCCTTCAGTGGGGTTCGCATGTGGTGGTTGCCCAGGAGGGGAAGCTTCAGGCAGGAGAGGTCAGGATGCAACTCATTGGAGGTTCGCTGTCAGCATCGGCGCTCTTAGATATCTGTAGCCAGACCAGGCTAAGATGACATGCTTCGGCTTGAAAATGTGAAGTCCCGCTTAATTCGGCTTGAATTCAGCGATCTCAGAAGCTTGTGAGTAGAGGCGCGGCCCAACGTTACGAGGGGATAGGCTCAGGGGGGATGCGTCGCCCCCCAATACCGCCCATTCATTGCCGACAGGGGCCCGATAGCCCTCCCGCACAGGAACCTGCGGACTCGTTATTGGGGGCCCATCGCCGATCTGTCGGCGATGTATCGCCCATTCCAGGCCGATGTCCCCCCCCCTCCCTGAGTCAGCCCCCCCCCTGCAAGTTGCCCCTCGGAGACGCTGGAAGGCTGCCCCCCGCCCCCCCTCGCCCTGGCCCCCCTCTTCGCCCGAGCATTTTCTTTCGGTGAAGGGCAAGGGGTGAAATCTGAAATGCCGTTTCGATGGGTTTTCGAGGGAATCTGCAAAAGGTGAATCACAAGACGGATCGATTCTCGAGGTGCCAAAGCCCGTGTGGATTTCACCCTGAGCCCTCCACCCTCAGAAAATGCTCAGTTCGCGCCGCCACCTCTGACGCGCCGCCACCTCCGACCGCCCTGGGGTGGATCTAAACGGTGTTTTGGCTATTTCGTGGGCCGTTTTCGTCTCGATGTCGTTCTGCAGCAGAGGCGAATTCAAGACAAAACGAAAGACAACGAAAACGCAGCGAAAGCGAAAACCACTGTTTACGTCCAGCCCTGCTCTGACCGCCCTCGCGGCCCGGTGGGCGGCGGCGCTCGGGCGCAGAGGGCGGCCTCGCGCAGGGGGGGCAGGAGGTCCTGGCGGAGGCGCTCCCCGTCGAGCGAGCAGGGGCCACCTGCGGGCCTGCGCTGGGCCAACCTCGAGCACTGTCTTGGCATCGCTCGGACGTGTGCATTTTATCTCTCGGCGAGGACCTTCGAGGAGCACCCTCGACCATCTGGCAAAAAGAGCACGCACGGAACGGACGTCCCAGCGACGGCAAGCTGTCCGCTGTGGGATTTTCAGGATGGCAAACAACACAAACACAATTAGTCGTCCATTCCCGAGAAAATATTGGAAAATATGGGAAGTGGGGGGGGGGAAGGCAACATCCCAGAAAGTATGGGAAAATACGGGGGATCCTGTGATATGTGTGTCTACTTATATTTGTGTGTGTCAGGGCCTCTTTCAGCTGGGCCAACCTCGAGCACTGTCTGCTGTGGGATAAGGGTGGTGGGTCTCGGTCCAGTGTGGGCCCACGAAGGCCGAAACTTGCCCAGAAGGCATCGCCTGATTTTTTTCGCAGCGACCGAGCTCAGGGGGACTTGTTCGCCCAAGATTTGTTTTTGAGGCACCAGGGCCTCAGCACGGGCCCAGGAGGCCGATATCGAGAAGCAACGCCCAGACTGACAAAAGACTCGAGCTCCAATTTCAGACTGACAAAAGACAAAAGACAACAGACTCTGGGCTCGTCCAGGCCTCCCAACTGGGATCCAATCACATGGGTCCGGAGGATCGCGCCGCATCGCCGATGCACCAGCGGCGCATCTCGGTGTGGAGGCCGATCTTCTCCACGCCGGCGGCGCCGATGCGTCGTCGACGTCGCCGATGCGTCGGAAATGCGGCGCGATGCTCCAACTCCAATTGTTCGGATCCCGTTAGAGAGGCCTTGAGAAGTCAGTGTCATAAACCGACGTCCACATCGACACGGCACGGACCGGCACTAACGAGTTCGAGGATTGGAGCAGGGCTGTTTGGCCGCGGGCGCACTGATTCGGTCGACCGTGTTTTCATCGTTGGAGCCGTCGTTGGTTGCGTTGGTACGTCATAATCGCGCAGCCAGCGAAGACACCTCACATTGTATGATCTCTTCTTCTCATCATGCTTTTTCACTGGCCCCGTGCGCACTCTGCGCTCCACATGAGAAGGCCAACACATTCGATGCGGTATAGTCCGAGCGCAGCTCCTTCCGAGTATCTGTCGGCTCCCGTGTCACCGCATCACCGCAGCGGGCTCAAGCGGTGGAGGTAGATAACCTTTGTGTTTACCGCTAACGGCGTTCTATGCAATTTCGAATTGACTGATGTTTGTTAATCAGAGTGATTTCTAGGTTTTTTTTTTGTTTGGGGAGGCAAGACAAGACAGGCGCGCAGCGACATTGATGATACTTGATGCCGGGACCGCGGGGACAGATGAGGCTCATGCGGACGGCCGCAGCCTGTGTCTTCAGCGCCCCGCACCGTCAAACCGATGCTCATGACGGCCTGATTGGATGAGGGACCATGCTCGAACATATTGGGGAATGTTGAGGTTTCACCGCTGTGGTCGCCGCCACCTTCGGACCTCGGCCAGATGTTGCAGGCAGCCAGCTGATGTGCTTCAGGATCTGGTGGAGTATCGCAGTGCTCACGGCGTGCTGGACATACCTGCGGATTATGTCACCGCCGATGGGTTCCCCCTGGGGGAGTGGGCGGATAATCAGAGGAAATTGTACGGTGGCGAGAACATGTCCGACGAACAGTTCAAGGTTGGCTTCTCTGTTTGCATATCATGCTGACGTGATTGCTGGCATTAAGGCAATTATGGGAGCACTCTTCATTGACGGTCATTTGTTGCCTACACCGTTCCGCTGTAGTTTCTCGTCTTTTCATTTGTCCAACGCGCCGTTCCAATCCACTCAGCATAATGATGATTAACGGCCTAGTGACTAGCTTAATCTGTCAGCATATCCCCACCGGCCCACCCGGAAGTGCATGGAGTAATCAGTGGACCAGGGAATTGTAGGAGCAACCAGTGGGGCACAGATGGGTTGTAGCCGTCAAACCGAAGGTTTTGATAAGTTTGTGCAGACTCAAGGGTCAAACATGCATGCCTTTTTCGGATCTTTCAGCATGGACCCCTCTTGGCAGGTTATTTGGACCACCTTGGGGCCCTCTGCTGCCATTTTCGGAGGTCTGTGCAGCTCTCTTGGGAGCCCTGTCGTTGCCATCTTGCAGGACATATGTCAAAGCAAGGGAGGTTCCAGTCAGTCTCGCGTTGATATTGAAAGGTCGCCTATTTGGGCGCTCTTGAGGCGCTCTTGGGGCCCTCTCGGGGTCACCCTGGAGGCATTTTCAGGCCACAGAAGGCCATCGGAATCGAACATGCGGCGCTGTAAGCATGATTGATTTCCAAAGGTGTTGGAAGGAGTTGGGCCTCTTAGAGGCAGCCTTGGGAGGCTCTGTGGGCACGTTGAACCGTCTTTGGGCGGTCATGTGACGGTCATGTGTTTCTTCGAGGCATTCTGGAGGATATCGTTAGCCATCTTGGCCGTCTTGATCTATCTGGAACCATCTCGAGCGCCATGTTGGTCCGCACGCTTCTTTTGATAACCAATGGTTTTCTCAAAGTAGGCATGCCTAGAGGAGCCCTAGCTCCATGCATAGAGGTCTGGTCCACTGCCCCCCCCCTATCTTGTCCCAACTGGTTGCGATGCTCCCCCCCGAAACAGTTGCCCCAGATGGTCGAATGGCTTCCATTGTATTGCAATGGCTTCCTCCGCTCAAGCATTAGTTTCCTCTGCAGTTCGAACGTCTTCCTGTAGCCATTCCAATGGCGACCAAATAACCGTCAGGCCAACGCACACTCAGGCGTAGAGTAGTGTAGAGAAGAGCATACATGAACAGGGGAGAGGGGTGTCGATGCGTATAACCGGTCATACCAGAGGATCGTAGGGTATATCAGAACAACTAGAGTAGAGCAGAGTAGAGGAGAGGAGAGGAGAGCAGAGCTGAGCGAGTATATCAGCATAGAGTAGAGTAGAGTTTGTAGGAGTGGAGTCGAGTAGAGTCGAGTCTGACTAGAGTTTAATTTTGATTCGGTTGGGGTAGGGCGGGTCTGGTCGGGTAGGGTGGAGCGGGGAAAGCACGTGCAGAGTATATGGTAGAGAGCGAATCAGTTGTAATAGAGGGTGTACTATTAAAGTTTACAATACCAGCGGTCGAGTCGGAGTAGGAGTAGAGTATAATAGGTTAGGGCAGGGCAGGGTAGGTCAGAGCTGGGTAGGGTAGAGCAACGCAGAGTAGGTTATGATCGGCGACATTGCATTTTGGGGGGGGTCAAAGAGTATCTTATCTTTTCACATACCAGTGTAGAGTAATACAACTTATATGAGGTGGGCAGTGTACTAGCGCAGGGGATGGTAGAGTAGAGCCGATTAGAGGAGAGTCGAGGAGAGGAGAGTCAACTAGAGTGGAGACGAAAATGAGTAGAGTAGAGTAGTAGCGTAGCTTTGGCTCGGCCAGAGTAGGGTTGGGGATGTAAGGGGGGCCAGGGTAGAGTAGGACAGGCCATAGTAGAGTAGAGCAGAGGTGAGTATTGCTCGGTGGAGGGCAGAGCAGAGTCGGGTACCATAGAGTAGAGTGGAGTAGAGTCCGTTCCAGTCCAGGCCAGTCTACTCCAGTCCAGTCTACTTCTCCAGTCCAGTCCAGTCTACTTCTCCAGTCCAGGCAGTCCACTCCAATTCGCTTCTTCTCAGTCTTCTGGTCTACTAGGAGTCTGCGCAGGCTGATTTTCAATGAGAGCGGTTTCGACTGAAAGGGGGGTCCTCTAATGTCGTCGCATCCCTGGAGCCCGACAAGTCGCATCTTGGGGACCTGTTGGGGCGCTCGTGGGCTCTCTTGGGGAAGTCTTGCAGCTCCCCCCAAACCCCGGGCCTCGTTCATGTTTGATGTAGCATGGGTCTCAGAGGTTGTTTCGGAAGCGAACGTGCGAGACGGATAGCATCATTGGTTTCCGCAGGTTTGAGGCATCCTCCATTGCCACTTGAAACCGTCTCGGGCGGTCTTGGGGCCTCTTGGATGCATCGTGGGAGCCACCCGCAGCCATATAACGGGGGACCGGGTCTGGGGGCCGGGGGCTGGGACCACGACCACCAACGTGGGGCCCCGCGCGCCGGGAGCCCTGCCGGAGTGCCGGGGGCCGTCCAAGATTGCCCGAGTATGGCTTCGGAACGCTCGAAAACGCGCTCCGATGGCTCCAGATTCCTTTCAAGACGATTCCCATGACGCCAAGAAGGCCCCCGAAGCCGAAGACGCCCCCGCTCGGCACCCCGAGAGAGCCCCAATAAGCAACAATCGTCGATTTCCTATAGGGAAACTGGTGTTTTTGGCTTGTTCGCCTTTTGGGCTTCCACTGCGTCCAAGACGGCCCAAGAGACACCCAAGACGGTCGAGGATGCCCCAAAGAGGGAAGGGCCCCAAGACGGCCCACGAGGGGGCCAAGACGGCCCACGAGGCGCCCAGAACGCCCAAGAACGCCCCAAGGCGGCGTCCAAGACGGGGACGAGGAACCATACATTCACGCCTTTTGGCCCAAGAGACCCTCAGGAGACCCCAAGAGGCTCCAAGAAGCGCCCAAGAAGCCCCAAGCGGCCCCCATGAGACCCGACAAAAACACCAAAAGAGGCCCCGACGACGCCCCATGAGGCACCCCAATAGAACCCCGATTAGCAAACATCGTCGATTTCCCATCGGGAAACTGATGTTTTTGGCGTGTTCGCCTTTTGGGCTTCCACTGCGTCCAAGACGGCCCAAGAGGCACCCAAGCCGGTCGAGGATGCCCCCAAGAGGGCTCCAAGACGGCCCACGAGGGGGCCAAGACGGCCCACGAGGCGCCCAAAACGCCCAAGAACGACCCCTAGGAGCCCAAGAGGCCTTTCCAGGGAGCCTCCACAGCGCCCCAGGAGGGCCCAAGTCGCCTCCCAGGAGCCTCCAGAATGCGAAAGGATGGTCCAAGACGCTCCCTAGCAGCCCATTCCGACGGCTCTCGAGGTTCCCAGGTGGCTTCCAAGAGACCCCAAGAGAGGTCCGAGAGGCGCCCCGGGACGGCCCGAAGAGTTCCAAATCGCAGATGTTCCATTGTTTTGTTTCAATGTTTTCGGCTTTCGCGTTTTCGAGCTTCAATGGTCCAAAAGCGCCGAAGAGGCTCCCAAGACCGCCGCAAGACCACCCTAGAGACCCTCAGGACGGCCCCAAGACAAGCCAAGAAGGCTCCAAGACTGCCGAAGAGGCGCCCAGGACAGCCCCAGACCACCCCAGGCCCAAGAGCGGGAGCAGGAGGCTTCCAGAGACCTCCGAGAGGCCTCGAGGACCCCCCAGAGGTCCCCAACACACCTCCGATCCTTGAGAGGCCCGAAAATGACCCCGACGCGGCTCCAAGAACAGCCCAAGAGAGCTGCGAGAGCCGTCCCGAGAGAGCCTGAAGAGGGTTTCTGCGTTTCCGCACTTCCCCTTCTATACGAGTCCGCGGCTTGCGCAGGGCCTCCAAGGGAGTCCCTGGACGCAAGAAGCGACCAACATGAAATTACATGAGTTGGCCGATCCATCCTAGCTAGAACTTGAACTCGCGCGAAGCGCGCGCGATGGTTCTAGTACAGATGTATGTGTATATATAGACATATATATATATATATATATAGAGTATCATCTTGGAGGCTATCTGTGGCTTTCTTGGGCGATCTTGGGCCAATATTGTGGAATCTTGGGCGCTCTGATTGGTGCCTCCTCCCCTCCACCCCCGTCTGACAAGGGGGTAGGGGGTAAAGGGAGGGGTCGAGCTCCCCCCCCCCAAAAGGACGGCCGTCGCGCTCACTCCCACCCGTTGTCCAGAGCCTCAGCATAGGCACAGGTCCCCACTGGCATTGAAGCGCTAGAGGTTGTCCTGGCAAAGTACTTCCTGCTCCCAGCTGGGAGCACCGAGTAAATTCGACGGTAGTTCTACGCGAAAAACACGTACCTGCAGGTGTTCACGGAGTATGCCTGCCAGACTCGTGCCATTTCGAGATGGCAGCGGCAATGACCGCACGGACAGCAACCAGCCCTGGGCTGGACTCTGCCTTTTTTCTTGCTGGCACCACGGATGTCCAGAGCGGCGTGGCTTTCTCCAGGGACCGTCCTGGCTCCGCTGGCCAGGCACGCACACCGCATTTCACGAGGTGCTCTGAGAAGGTTGGCGTCCGCGGGATTCATCTTCCCCGGCCAGCTTGGGCAAGACTTGAGAGAAGGCGTGATCTTCCTCATTTTCGCGTTTTTCATCTGGGGTGCCATCCGGCGTTCCTTTCGGACATTGGCCGTTCGGCGTCCGTTGGTTGGGGTATTTTGCCCGGATGAACGTGACATGACTTCCGGGGATGCGTGCCCTTCTACATCCACGTCCTCTTCTCCACGCTCCTCGACGCCGTCTGCGTGCAGTAGGCGCTACTCTCGCACAGTGGCCGTTTGGCGCCGGTCGAACGGGACAGAACTTCGTTCGGTCGCCGCGATCCTCGTCGCCTTTTGCGTGCAGTTGGCGATGCTCAACAAATATCGGCGACCTTCCAGTCGCTCGCACCGGCGCGCTCAGCCTCGGGCCATCCGTGCCGGTGAAATCGGACGGGGTGGTTCTATCGAGCTCGTCTGCCCTTCTTTCTTCTTTTTGTTTGCGGCGTAAGACCGTACCTCATATACACGCCTGCCAGGCACATGTCGCGATCGACAACCATAAGTGACCCAGCGCAGACGCCAGCCAGGTGCGCGACGCCTGCGAGGTCTGCCGCGCGTGCCAGGACAACCCCCTAAGCAACAGTGCGCGCTGGTCACGTGGCGCTCGTGCATGATCCAATCTCTTGCCGCGGTGATCACTTTGAACTTGTCTTGGACAGGGGTGGTGGGCCTGCGCACACCAGGCAGCATGCTAGCCCCCCCGCGCCGCGGGGCTGGTCGATTGAGGGAGTAGGTGTTTGTTGTTAATGCGTACAGTCAAAACCCATAGCATGGACGCAAAGCGTCGAATGGCTACCTCTACATCCTTGCCAACTCCGCCCACCCTTGGCCAATTTCTTGTCCAATGACGTCCACACTGAACGTCCAAGGGCATTGTCTCCTCACCTTCGTTCGTACACTGGCATTTGACTGTATGGATCAAGCTATCCCCTGAAAGACGGCCGTCTCGCTCACTCCCACCCGCCCTTCAGTCACATAGGTGGGAGAGTAGACGTGACAGCACGCATTGGGAACTCGTCGACTCCTCGCGATCTGTTCAGAAGTTCGCGTGCCCGTCTTCATTTCCCATGGGGTTGTCGGCGGGGTGGGTGGGCCCGCGGGGTGCACGTTGACATGGACGGATGGGTGGTGGTGGCAGTGACACAAGTTGGCGGCCAGTCGAGTGGGAGATGAGGGTGTGTATAAACCATTTCCGCAAGCGAAACAGGGGTGTTGAACAAGCGTAGCCGATCTCAGACCAGAAGGCTGGTTGGATTTCTATGAGTCGCAGTGATGGAAGTAAGGCTCATGCTAGGTTGCAGCTCTGGTTCGTGCTCTGTGGAGATGTATTTGCACGGAATGTATAGATACACGTGTCATTCGTGCTGCTACAAGTGACGTGCTTGCGACTGCACCTGTTCCGTGTCTACGGAATGTGCAAACAGTTGCTGAACGATTTGGGCTTCGTGTGGGACCTCGGAGCTGCTGCTTGGGCGGACGCCTTCAAGGACTTCGAGGCCCAGCGGAGGCGCACCCCCGATGCGAGAGAGCTGGCGCCGAGCCGTTCCTTCACCGACGGCGAGCGCATCTCCCGCGGGGAACTTTCGGGGCACGACCGTCTGGGTACTGGAGAGAGGAGCGAGGAGGACGGCGGAGGAGGATGAGGACGACGGAGGACAGCGGAGGGGGAGGAGAAGGAGGACGGAGGAGGGACCTGAACTTTGGGGCGTCCTGAGAGTGAGCCCGCTCTCGGTGAGGGCGACGACCCTGGTGTCCTAATAGCGTGATCCTCCTGGCTGTTCACGCGCTGCTGGCATCGTCGCGCGCCAGATGCCGTGTAGGATATAGATAGGCATTGGACGAGGAGGAGGAGGAGGAGGAGGAGGAGAAAGAGGAGGAGGAAGAGAAGGAGGAGGAGGAGGAGGAGGAGGAGGAGGTGGAGGAGGAGGGGGAGGGGGACGTACGGCAGAGGAGGCGGTAGCAGGACGGCGGAGGAAGACGGCGGAGATAGGAAAAAGGCCACGGGCGGGATCGCTGCTTGTAGCGCCCCCTCGGCGGGGGCGCGGCGGGCTTCCTGCCCGAGCCTGGGTCGCCCCTGCACCGGTGGCTCGCCGAGCAGTGCGCGCTGCGACTGGAGGGCCAGCGCGAGCCCCAGCCTCGTCACGCCCGGCACGCGAGGTCGTCGTCGTCGTCGTCGTCGTCGTCGTCGTCGTCGTCGTCGTCGTCGTCGTCATCGTCATCGTCGTCGTCCGTGTTCGAGTTTCGGGCTGCGGGCTGTATCCTTCGGGGCAGCGAGGCCCTCGATGGGGCTCCTCCTGGCCTCGCGTCCCCCTCTGCTGCCTCGCTGCGCACTCAGCAGCAGTGTCTCCGTAGCAGCGCCGTCACGGAGGAGCTTCAGAGCAGGGATGCGGCAGAAGTTTTCCCCCCCTGGTCTTGCAAATCGGCGGCGAGCGAGGGGGGGAAGGGAGAAGGAGAAGGCCTTTTCAGAAGGCGGCGGGACTTCTCAGAAGTCCTCGCGCCTTCTGAGAAGTTTTTTTGTTTCTTCGGGGAAGGCATAGAACACTTGTCATAAGGCCAGGGAACTTCCGAGCCTTCTGAGAAGCCCCGCCCCTTCTCACTTCCCCCCCTCGCTCGCCGCCAAGCAAAGTCCAGGGTTCAGATTGCTTCGGATTCTCTCTTTGCGGCATTCGAGTGCGGGGCTGAGCGGCAAGTTGCACGATGCGAGGCGAGGTGGAGGGGCTCCGGGGTTGGTTTCTTCAGGCCGTTCCCAGAGGAGAGGGGGATTCTCGGGAAGGGGTTTCTGATTTGGCCAGCGCCTTCCTCAACGCTCTCGGCCCGATCTGGAGCGCCACAGGTTCCTTCGAGGAACTGGTCCACCACCTCCACAGAGGCGCTGGACAGCGCAGGGCTCTTGCCAGCACGAGAGGCGCATCGCAGAGACCTCGGTTACCGCCCAGGGACTGGCTTGCAAGGTCTGAGTCCAGCCGCGACGACGTGGGGGGCAAGTTTGGGTGTCAGCCTCGTCACGCAGGCGAGGCAAGACTCCCCTCCCTCCCTCCCTTCCTTTCGGATGCAACTCCTGGGAGGTCAAATTCTGTTTTCGCCGTGGTCCGAAGTCCGGCTTCATCCAGCTCAATCCCGCTTAATCTGGCTTAATCCTGCTTGGTCCGAGGCCCTTTCCGGCGTAACAGCCCCCCAGATGGGGCTGAATCTTCTTTTAATCCTTCCGACGAAAAGCTCCCAGTAGTTGCCTCCTAACTTCCTCCCTGCTCTGGCATCCCCTCCCTGCCTCCCTCACTCCTTCCCCGCTCCGCCATCGGATTCCCCCCCTGTGAGGCGCGCGGGTGGCCGGCCTCTTCCCTTCCCTGCCTCCATCCTCTCAGCCTCTTCTCTCCCTCTTCCGAAGACGGCAAGGCTGGAGGGAGTCGAAGATGGAGGAGGCGGCGTACCAACACGAGGACGAGACAGGAGGGCGGAGGAGGACGAGGAGGAGGAGGAGGAGGCGGATGACCAACACGAGTGAGGAGGAGGAGGAGGAGGAGGAGGAGGAGGATGCGGAAGAGGATGACGAGGAGGAGGAGCAGGAAAGGAGGAGGAGAAACAGGCGATCCGAGGAATTGCAGATAGCGGTGTGCTTAGCAGGGTCAGTCGTACCGAAATTCCTGTGGCGACGATGCCGACGACAGCGACGCCGACGCCGACGGCGACACCGATGCTGACGGCGACGGCGGCAGCGGCGGGGGCCACGACGACGACGGCAGACGCCCACGACGGCGTTGACGCCAACTCCCCAGCTGCCTGGCGGCACGTCTCTCTCCCTGGGCACCTTTGCTTCCCCCAGCGCGGCGCCCGCCAACATCCGAGGCTGGGGCCCGTGCGCGAGGAGACTGCGCGGCCTGTCGTCGTCGTCGTCGTCGTCGTCGTCGTCGTCGTCGTCGTTGGAGGCGGCCGCGGCGACGGCGTCTCTCCCCCCCCCCCCACCCCACCCCCCCTTCTGCCCTCCTCGGCCTCCTCATACTCCCCAGAAGGTCCTGGGTTTCCGACGAGGAGGAGGCGGATGGGGGAGGAGAAGGATTGGATGATAATGAGAAAAATGACGAGGCGGTCAAGGCACGGTTCAGGGCCTCGAAGATAATCGCGCTTCGCGCATCGCGGTCTGGGCTGGAGAGTTGCTGCGCTCCGTGCGAACGTTGTGATCATTGCATTTTCCCAGTGCTGCCTGCTCGATCGGGGTCTTTGGCACTCAGTGCTTCATATAATGCTAGACGGCGTCGGAGTTGGCTAGAACCAAAGCGTGCGCCTTGTGCAGTCGTGTTTGATGTACGCCCTTGCATTTCAACCAAAACGTATGTCCGTCTGCCAATGCACGTGTATATACTTGGATTTAGCGGGTTCTGTCGATCACTCTCTCCCTCCCTTTTCTTCTTCTTCTCCCCGTGTTTGCCTGGCCCCCCATCTTCTCTATCTCTCTCTTCTCCTGTGCTTCACCCCTCGCACTTGCGCGCGTCACTCTGAGCGGAATGCCCGCTGGGCTTCGGGGGCACTCGGTCCGTTTTGGCACCTCCCGGGTCCTCTCTTGCCTTCCCTCCTCCGTCTTCCCAGGGATCGAAGAGTTCGGATGCAACTCTTGGGAGGTCAAAATCTGATTTAGCCCTGGTCAGAAATCCTGCTTAATCTGGTTTAATCTCGCTTAATTCCGTTTTAATCCCGATTCATCCGGTTTAATCTCGCTTGATCCGAGGCCCACTCTGGCGTAACAGCCCCCCAAATGGGGCGTAATCCTCCTTCACCTTTCCGACGAAAACCTTCCAGTAGTTGCCTCCTAACCTCCCGTGTCTTCTCTTGCCTTCCCTCCTCCGTCCTCCCAGGGATCGAAGAGAGGATGCAATTCAACGTGTTCTCCCGCCGCCAGCGCACTTGGCTCGCAGGCCTGGCGCAAGGAAGAGGTCCGCGCCGCACGCGCGCGCGTCTCCCCTCGTCGTGTCCTCTGTCGGGCCGTATTGCATACAGATGTGTCCCGCCGCCGTGCCCGGATTTGGGTACGAAGCTGGCTGGATGTTCGTTGAAATCTCGTGGTGTGCCTCCCGGGGGCCTCTTGGAGGCAGCGTGGAGGCCTCTTGGGGTGGCCGTTGTGGGGCCTCTTGGGGGCCTCTTGGGGACCTTGGGAGCCCCTCGGGGGCCTCTTTGGGTGGAGGCCTCGGATTTTCTCTTGGGCCCCTTTTGGGGCCCTCTTGGGCGTCTCTTGGGCCGTCGTGGGAGCCTCTTGGGCCGTCATTTGGCGCTGTTAGGCCGTTCTTTTTGGCTGTCCAGGAGCACCAGATCGCCGAGTGGCGAGAACGCCCAAATCCACCAAACATCCACGTCACCTGTGCCTGCTGGGGCCCTCGTGGGGGACTCTTGGGGCGTCCTGCAGGCCTGTTGGGCCATCACAGAGGCCTCTTGGGCCATCTTGAGACCATCTTGAGCGTCTTGGGATGATCTTTCGTCGATTCGGGGGCCCTTTTGGCCCGCCTCGGGGCCTCTCGGGTACAGAACAATTCATGTGACATCACGTCCTGGAGCCTGGCCAAGCGTCATGATGCGAGGTCCGGGCCCCTTCAAGACTCCTCAGGACTGAGGACAGAGGCTCCAGGGATTAGGCGGAGGACCTGGGGACGCGCCCACTCATTGCGCAAAGGCGTGGTGGCGGATACAGCGAAACGTGCTTCTAAGGAACTCGGCCGCCTTCAACGTCCAGCCGAGGCCATAGACATTCAGGTAGTTAATAAGAACCCTCACGTTCGGCAAGAGGATTAAACTGCCCGCGCCGGGAAGCATTGTCCCGGCACCCGCCGTCAGCAGGAGGAGGAGGAGGAGAAGGAGGAGGAGGAGGGGGAAGGAGGACGAGTCTGCCCTCTCTTCCAGATGGCTCTCGACTTAGCGCCGTGCACATTCGTTAGCTGTTTCGGCGCGCATGTTTTAGTTGTAATCCCTCCTGGAATGTATTCATATCGGTGCGGTGCTACGTATAACCCCGGGGGGTCTCTTATTAACTGCCTGAGGTTACCTCGGGGTGCCCTCTGCGCAGATTTTCAGCGCAGCGGAAGCAGTGCTGCGCATTGCACAAAAGATGGAAGCGTCGGGTGAGCTGGCAGCACTTTTCGAGGACTTTGTCCATGGTGCCATTTCGTTGTTACAACCGAGAAACGGCAGGCAGCGTGATCAGTCATGGGTGTTTTCTCCAGACTCGACTTTGACCGCCGGCATGTTGTCAACGCGACCGAGGCGATGCGGCCCTCGTTCTCCTCCTCTTCCTCCCCCTCCTTTTCCTTCGAGCTTCGAGCTGCGGGCCTGTGGTTCTCCGAACTGATGCGGCCCTTGTTTTCGGATGCAACTCCTGGGAGGTCAAATTCTAATTTAGCTCTGGTCCGAAATCCCGCTTAATCCGGTTTAATCCCGCTTAAGTTGATCCCGCTTAATCCAGCTTAATCCCGCTTAATCCCGCTTAGTCCGGCTTAGTCCCGCTTGATCCGAGGCCCACTCTGGCGCAACAGCCCCCCAACGGGGCTTAATTTTCTTTCATCCTTCCGACGAAAACCTTCCAGTAGTTGCCTCCTGGCTTGCTTTCCTCCCCCTCCTCTTCCATCTCTTCCTTCTCTTCGCGTGGGCGAGCAGCGTCCGTGTCCCGCGGCCTCGCGGGCCGAGCCCCTGGGCCGAGAAACGCTGCGTTCACGAGCCCCTGGGGCGCGGCCTCGCGGGCCGAGCCCCTGGTGAATGCCGCGTGTTGGACGCCTCCGTAGGGCATAGCGCATACCCGCGGGATCGGCGCCCCGGAATCCAGACCGCGAGGGCGCGGATGCGGATATGTATTAAGCCGCTCCCTCGTTCCTCCTCCCCCCTCCCCCTCTCCCTCCCTCCCTTCCCTCCCTCCCGACCCCGAGCGGCGGCTGTGCGACGTCGGATTCGACTGGCTCCTCTCCAGCTCCGAGGAGGAGGAGCGCGTCGTGCGGCGGGCCTGCGCCGCGCGCGCCTCGCCGCGCCCCGCCGCGCCCCCCCCCCCCACCGCGGGGCCCCTCGCCGCCGCTCGGATCGCCTTCTGCCCGCTTGCGCCGGCCACGGGGAAGTCCACGCGGCGTTGGCGCGCCGGCGACGCCAGCCAAGGCGTTCAGGGTTGAGTTCTTCGGGGGCGGAAAAGAGGGGGGTGATGACTAGGGGGGGGTGGATATCATGGCGGGGGCCATGATATCTCCCCAGATTTCATGGCGCCTCTTCTTGTTTCATTACGTCCCTGGCCGCCCCGCTGGGCCGCGCACATGCCGCCGGTCATGATTTGCACACCCCCCTCTTGGACACCCCCCTCTTGGCCGCTCCCGAGTTCTGCGACGCGGAAGCATTGATGAATGCGGTGACTCCATTTGGCCCAGCGGAATCCAATCTAAGACGATCGGGGCCGCGATCGGTTCCATTGAACGATCGGCGCGGTGTCAACAACCTTTGCGCGCACCGACGACGAGCGAACTTACCGTACGTGCCGAATTATGTGCAGGGGGGTGGAGGACTTGGAGGCGGGTGAGGGTGAGTGGGATCAAGCAGTGGCGAAGCGTCCCAGCTCGCCTATGGGCCCACCAAAGAATATTCTAAGTGTCTTTCTTGGTTTGCACGAAATGTTATGAGAGCATTTCTTCTTGGGACTGTCTTGTTTTTGTCACATCGGGCTTGACTTTCTAAGAACATTGTTTTTGTTCTTAGAACATTCTGGATTCTACGAACATTTCGTGGGAGGACTATAGGATTGCCGGGGGGTGATTGGGCAGGACTTGTGGATTCATTGTTTTGATTGGTTGGCGTTCTGCCCCCTCCCTCGTGCTGACAAGTAATTTCCAGATGTCTGAAAGATGTTTCACATATGCTTCAAGTATGTTAAGATCATGGTTCAAACGCTTGCAGAGCATGTATTACATATTTCAACACAATTTTAAATTCAATAGTAGGACTGCTAGGGTGTCCATTGTCGTGGCATCCACAACCCTCCCCCCCTCCAGTGTTTTTTGTTATTTACCCTTGGTTTTTACACTCATCCTCCTTCCCTTGTTCCTCCTCGCCATCCTCCCTCCCCACCTTCCCGCCCTCCCCTCCCTTCTCCTCCTCCCCGTCCTCCCCCTCCTCCTCCTCCTCCTCCTCCTCCTCTTCCTCCTCCTCGGGCCGCCAGCCGAGTCTGCTCCTCAGAGATCTCCAAGAGCGACTTCTCGACCGCGATCCGGCGCTCCTGCTCCTCGATCGCCTGCTGCGCCTTCGCGAGTTCCTTCCTCGCTTCGGCAAGATGCTCCTCGTGCTTGACCTTACGCTGCTGGAGCTTGTGGGACTGGAAGGCCAGCGTGCGCAAACGCGCGGGCACCAGCTTCGCCTCCTCCAGCTCGCCACGCAACCGGGACCTCTCGGCCTCCAAATTGGTCCGGGCAGTGTCGAAGTCGGGGCCCTTGAGATCCTTGATCGTGCGAAGGGACGTCTCGATCTCCTCAAGCCTGGCCTTCTTCTGGAGCCCAGTGGCCGAGACAGGGACGGGAGACCTTCCGTCGTCAACCTCCATCTCTGCTTCAGCGGACGGTGGCTGGGACGCCAGACGAGCGTTGGCCTCCGCCAGCTGCTTCTCGACCTCGGCGAGGCGTGCCACATGCCACGGTGGCACGGAAGCCCCGCCCGGCGGAGCGCTGCCCGTGACCTTGCGGCTGGGCTGGCTGACGGGCCTCGGCTTGAGGAACGCCACCGCCTTCGCCCTCCCGCACTTCGAGCACGTGACCATGTCCGAACGGTTCCACCACGACACCTGCGAGACGGGGTGGGTGCACCAGCGGCAGCACCAATCTTCAGCATTCGCACGACGTCGCTGGGCGTGGCGCGAAGGGGGCTTCCCATCAGGCTGTCGTTGCATCGAGCACCCGGCAGGTGCACAAGAGAAAACGGATGTACTCGTGCAGGGTGGACTGCACGAGGAACGTTGAAAGCGAGCTCGGGGAACAGAGCTATCCCGTTTTGGCACGGAGGCGCGGAGCCCCCAGGTGCAGCAGTTTTGAGCCAAAATGGCTTGAACCAAGCCGAGTGCCGAGCCAGCGGGAGACGGCCAGGACATGATTGCCGCGCTCGGGATCACGGTCGAGAAGCTTGGCAGCATCCTCGGCGCGCTGGGCGGCAGCGGCGAGATGGTCGCCAAGCTTGGGGGCATGCTTGAGGAGGTGCGCACCTTCGAGAAGGCCAGGAAGGAGGAGAAGGACGCAGAGGCCGCTCGCCTGGCGTCGGAGCGCGGCCAGGCTGCGCCTGTGCCTGCAGGTGCGGCGCCGGGCCCCGCGGCTGCGGCGAGCGCGCCGGCAGCGGGATTCGACGTGCCCAACGCCGACGACGTGGACCTCGAAGAGCTCCGCGCCTTCTTGCGGGGCGCCGGGATGGAGGTGCCAGAGCAGGAGGCCGACGTCCGCGGCCAGGTCCGCAAGCTCGGCCAAGGCCTCGAAGGCTGGAGGGCTCAAAAGCGGGCCAAGGTCTAGGCGCCCTCCTGAGAGCGGAAGCTTGACGATGGTCGTGGCGACAGGCTGCCGCGCTCCACGGGCATCCTCATCGCTGCTTCAGTGGATGGTCTTCTTGCTCTGCTGGAGTGCGACGTCCGCGTCGACGCCGACTGTGGGTACGTCGTGGGCTACGTCATCTACAGGTACGGTGGCGGGCAGCATCATTGCCAACCCGCTGTTCGGCACGCCGGGCGCGGTCAGCCCCATGGGCGGCCCAACCGCTCTTCCCTTTACGCCTGGCTGCAGCTCGTCGAGCCTTGCAATCGGGAGCTGCGCGCCCACGGGCAGCGTTGCTCGCGGGGCCTCCGCGAGGAGGGTGGCCGTTGCCCCCGCTGCGTTGACGCCTGGCTGCGCTCGCGGCGCTGCAGTCGGGAGTGGCCGTGCTGGGAAGCAGGCTGCTCGCAGGGCCTCCGCGAGGAGGGTGGTCGAAGCCCCTGCTGCGTCGGGTGAGCTGGCGAGTGGGGCGGTGCTTGGCAGCGGTGCGGGCCTGGGGGCCCATCCTGGTGGGCGCGGCGGCACCGCTGGAGGCTCTGGGTCTGATGAGCGGGCTGATCATGCATCGGCGCCACCATCGTGCCCCATGTTGCCATCGAGCCCAGTGGAGAAGGGTACCGTGTGCACCCTCAACTGCTCGGAGGAAAAGCAGATGTGCGAGTTTCTCTCGGGCTGCGTGCATACGGTTGTTGGGCTCCAGGAGCACCATGTTCCAGAAGAGCGGCTGGCCGACCTGCAACATTCTGTGCTCGACATGGGCTGGCGAGGCCTCTGGGCTGCTGCCAAGCCGTCTGGACATGGCTCCGGAACGCAAAGTGGCCTGGCGATTTTAGCGCCGGCCCGAATCCTAATCACTAAACCTCCCTTTCTCCCTTCTCCCTCCTTTGCTGATGGACGTGCGTTGGCTGGCCACGTAGACTGGGGCGTGCCCGGTGGTTTCAGATACGTCAGCTTGTATTTGTTTGTCAAAGGAGGGTGGTCTGAGAACAACGCCCAAATTGTACAGGAGCTCTGCTCGTTTCTTGCCCGTTTGAATCATGCCGGCCACGATTGGATCGTTGGAGGCGATTTCAACATGGAGCAATCGGAACTCCTCTTCCCTCCTCCATCCCCCTCCTCCCCCCCTTCCCTCTCCTCCTCTTGGTTGCGCGGGTTGGGGGGTGTCCTGAAAGTGCCACCGGCCACCACTTGTAGACAGACATTGCCAGGGCGCCGCATCGATTATTTCATTGTTTCTCACAAGTTGATTGCGCGGTCCCGTGAGGCGCGAGTGCAGGAGAATGCTGCGACCTTCCCTCACCTCCCTGTCTGCCTCAACCTCTTTGGTCGTGACTTGCCGTTGCTGGCGCGCGAGCTCAAGGCTCCGAGGTCTGCGCCGCGACAGCCAGCAGTAGGATGCCCGCGATTCCCCGCAGATTGGTCTGGCATCGACGCTTTGGTGCGCAAGGCCAACGATAATGAGTCACTGCAGCTCGCCTGGGACGCAGTTTAATCCCAGCTTGAGCTCGAGCTGCTAGGCCGGCACGATATTGTTGGCAGCGCGAGTGCGCCGCATTGTGGCCGGGCAGGGCCAGTAGAATTCATCGCCACTAAGGTCCAGTGGAAGCCCCCGCTGCAGCGAACATACCCTGGCGAACAAGAACGGGCTTGGTCAATCGCCGCCCGCTGGGCCAGGCATTTGCGACGCACGCGCGAAGCTTTGGCGAACGCAGTGTCTCTCCTCCACCACCAGGAACAGCACGGAGTGGCAGCAGGGCCTCTCTATCGCAAGGCCGCCGACATGCTGATTGAACTCACGCGTTTGTTCGCCAACATCCAGCGAGCGGGCAAACTGCAGCGTCTAGATCTCCCTGCGATGGCGTTTTTTTCTGCGAGGGACTTCAATGTTTATTTCGACCAGACTTCGATAGCATGGTCGATTCGATCCTCGCGCGTGCTGGGGCCACTGTGGAGCAGTAGGCCCCCCAGGCAGCGGAGGCCTGGAAGGCCTGGGCGGCTGCTGCATTCAAGGGGGGAGCTAGATTAGCGCATCGATTTTCGAAGGCTCGAGCGGCCCAGGAAGTTTGCGATTCCTGCCATTTGCCCAGGGCGGAAGCCCAGCCTTTCAAGTTGGCTGACCGTGCTATGCGGGAGTGGGAGGGGATTTGGAGCCACCACGGAGTCTCAGCCCCATCCCTCCCGCCGGATGCCAGCTGCTGGGACCCCCTCCCTCCAATTTCTGTGCAAGATGTGCGCGGCGCTTTGATTAAGTTTCCTTGGGGCACCGGTGTAGGCCAGTTCGACTCTACCCCGCGTAGTCTGATCTTCGTGAGTGACTCTGGGCTCCAGGTGCTCGCCAATCTTTGTATGAAGTGCGAAGAGCTGCTCATTTGGCCCTCGGATCGTTTGTTGACTCAACTTGTCAGGCTTCCCAAGGCCTCAGGCGGATGCCGGTTTATAGCCTTGCTCCAGACCCTACTTCGTGTTTGGGGAAGGATACGCAGAGGCTTGGCGGCAGATTGGGAAGCGGCCCACCCCTTGGACAGCATATGGGGCTCCGGGCCCGGTAGGTCTTCGTCGGACTGCGCATTTTCACTCAACATGGAAACGGAGATCGCGCACGAGCTAGACGAAGACAGCTTCACGGTCTTCGTTGATATGAAGAAATGTTATGAAATGGTAATCCTGCACCGCCTTCTCGAGGGGGCGCGCGAGGTTCACTTCCCTCTGCGATTAGCGTGGATGGCCATTCAATCGTACCTCCAACCTCGCTCTCTTCGTGCCTTTGCGAGCCTCTCCTACTCCTACTCCTCTTCTCAGGGTATTTTAGCAGGGTGCTCGCTGGCGACAACAATGCTGCAGGTGTTATTGTATCGCAGTTTGCTGAGCGTCCAAAAGCTGCATCCCAGCGTCACGCCTCGTGATTTGATCGACGACGCGAGCTTCACTTGGACGGGGAGTCGGTTGGAGGCCGGGAGCTGGGGGGAGGATGAATCTCGAGATCTAGTTCGTGCAGTTCACGCGTTTAGCCACGACGTCAGACCTCTTGGCTTGATCATCCAGACCACCAAGAGTGGCTTTGTAGCCAACACGTCTCGTGGTCGTGCTCGGTTTGCGAAGCACGTGCAGACGCTAGGATTTCGTTCCAAGAAGGCCATGCGTAACCTGGGTCACGAGATGCGTGGCACTCGTGTGTTTCGGATTCAGGAGAAGGCCCGGTTGCGCGCACTCCAGGCAAAACGGCGCAAGATCTGGGGTCTAAAGAACGCTGCGGGCGAAGCTGTCAAGACCCTCTGGCGCACGGGGCTCCTCCCAGCAGCTGGCCACGGTGCCGGGGTGTCGGGGATCGCGGATTCTGGTCCGCGGGAGCTTCGGACGCTTGCTGGAAGGATGGCAGGCGCTAAGCCGAAGACATGTCTAACTCTTTATCTGTCTACTCAGCCAGATGATAAATTCGACCCCGTTTTTGATTGTGCAGTTCGCACTGTTGCGCGGTATGCCGCCTTCCTTTGGGATGGCAGGATTGCGCCCAGCCGCCTGTGCCGCGCGTGGTGCAAGATCAAGGAGCGCTTTGATAACCGCGCTCCGTGGGCTGGTGCCCGGGGGCCGATTTCTGCCGCATGGTCTCCCCCATTGTTCTCCGTTCGGACCAAGGGGAGTTGGTCGACCCCCTCCAGTTTTGCCCGTCGGACGTGCGCAGGTTTGTTGAGGAAGGAGATCGTCGGTGGCAGTCGGCGCGCATCTTGGAGCACCTCCCGAATGGTTCGCAGGCGTCGTGCTGGAGGCGAGCCACGCGCCGCTCGGTGCTCAAAATACGCGACGCGAGCAGGAGGGGAGCTCTGAGGGCCCTCTGCGCCGCCGGCGTGTGGACACCAGTTCGTCTACATTCCATCCAGCTCCGCCCGACCCCCGAATGTTTTGTCTGCCGTCAGTGCCCGGGGACCGAGGCCCACCAGTGGTTTGGATGCCCCGCGGTCCTAGATGTCCCCGAAGATGAGCGGCCGCCCGATGATGCCCTGGAGCATCGGGAGGCCATGATTTCGAATATCAGCAGCCCGCTCGACGGAATCGAGACGTTCTATCTTAGCTTTGGGCTGCCGCCCTTGCCGCCTTTTCCTGCTGCTCCTGCGAGCTCGCAACCAGTTCTTGGGTGGGGGGATTGGCGCGGAGCTTGGGGGCGGAAGGTGTGCGCGGACGGGTCTGGGTTAGCCTCCTCGCTCCCAGGTCTCACTCGACGCGGTTGGGCGGTCGTGGAGCTCGACGCGTCGGGGATCATCCTCCGAGCAGTTTTTGGAGCGCTCCCACGCCCAGTCCAGACTGTCCCTGGGGCTGAATACTATGCTTGCCTGATGGCGGTCAAGTGTGCTGGTTGCTCGGTGCACATCGTCTCTGACCATCTGTCTGCTGTCAAGACGGGCTCAGCATGGGGGCCCCGTAACGAGTCGGCTCGCTCCCGGCATGCTTCGGTCTGGAGGTCCACGCATGTTGCCAGTGGTAGCTCGGACGAGCACCCTACGTTTCAGTGGGTGCCCGCACATCGTTCTGCTGAAGATGTACTGGGCGATTTTTCCGCTGATTTTCTGGATTCTGTTGGCAATGAGTGGGCTGACCATTTTGCGAAAAAAGGCGCTAGGTCTCAAATGGTTGCCCAGGTGCTCCAGGATGTCCATCGGCAGCGTTTGGTCGAGGCCCAGAAGGACGCCCAAGTGTTTTCATGGATGGCCCGCGCAGTGGCACGGAGGGTCGATGAGTTCCAGCCGCGCGCTGGTGCACCAGCGCCCAGACGAGCACCCCCTCCTGCCCCAATTGTGGCCCTTGAGACCCATGAGTTCATGGTTTGCGACCGGCTTTCTGAACACCGTTGTCGCGTCTGCAACCATTGGGCTCGGACCCCTGCCTCCTTGAAGGCGCTGCGCGCGCGTCCCTGCGCGCCCTCCCCTCTGCAGCGTGCCTCGGCGGTCAGGTACTTCAATCTCACTCCTGAGACCTACCGCCACCCCTCGGCCGCAGTTGCCGAAGCCGCGCGTGCCGCCCGTGACCTCGAGGAGGCGTCTGGCCCCGAGGCAGGGCGCGTCGAGGGGGGGCGGGTTGATGTCGTCGCCGTCGGGGGGGTCGACGGGGAGGTGGATTTGTGCAAGGAATTGGGCCACGTTGCCGAGAGGTTCGGCTCGGTGGTCGCCTGTCTTGCGTGCGGCGCCTATTCCGTTGCCGGCGGCCGCGACAAGAAGTTGCAGCAAGCCAGATGCAAAGGGCATTCGGACGCGGCGTCCACTCGCGCCAACGAGGAGATGCATATCTCTCGTGCGATGCGCGGTCTTCATCCTCGCACTGGTGCCTCTTGCACCTTATGCCACCTTCGACGCCTAGTCTCCTCTGTTGTCTTGGCCGATGAGGTGGGGACGCAGCTGTTGAGGAAGGGCTGTGCGTTGCAGCGAGCTTCGTGCCCTGCAGTGCAGCTTCTGTGTTTCACGCCGCTGGGGCGGGTCCGTTAGCTCGGACTCGCGCTTCCATCGCTCGGCACCTCTTCCTCCTCCTCGTCCTGCTCCTCCTCCTCTTCGCCCTGCCCCAGGATGCAACACGAAGAGAAATGGTGGAGGAGTACTGTTTAATCCGCATTGGGCCCCCTCTGGCGGCGCTTCCGGCGCCGCCCCTTGCGCGCCCCTCGCGCCGGGGAGAGGTGTTCCGCGCAGAGCCATGTTGGATCTAGGCAAGCCGCTGCGTGGACCTGGGCGGGATGCGACTGCCCCCGGCAGCCCCCGTGAAAACAACGACAAGCACGCGAACTTCGCGTCCGAGCGACGGCCGGTTTCAAAACGCCCAGTACACGAGTGCGGCGCCCGATGCGGCTGCCAGACCCGCCAGATATCGGGGATCCCGAGGCATCTGCGCCCCGATGTTTTGGAGGCCAGGTTTCATACTTATCCGCCGCCTGGGGGAGCGATGTCCCAGGACCCGTGGAGGGAGTGGACATGGCCACCTCTGGGGCCCCCGAGGCCCGCAGGCACCCATGCCGTCCACTGTCCTCCGGTGCCCCGGGACATGCATTTCCCACGCCGTGCAAGCGCGCAAATTTGCGACCTCTCGAGAACCTCGCGATGATGCTCCTGCCGCTGCCTCAGATAGGCGGCGCGCCCAGTGGTGGGGGGAGGCAGAGGGGGCGGGCCTTTTCGCAAGGCTCGGAAGGCCCTTGGCCTTCCGAGAAGCCCTCGAAGCCTTCTCCGAGGCCGCGTCGGGGGCGACGCGCTTTCCGCCGCAGGGCGCGCGGTGTCGGCGGGCTGTTTGGTTCGTGCGCTTTCTGCCGGACTCAGCCCCAGTTCCTTGGGCCGTGGCGGCGGGCGGGCGAGGCTGGAAGAGTCCAGGCTCTCGGTTCGGCGACCCACGCCCATCCCCTGGCAGCCAGAGAGGTTCATCCTCTGCTGGACGGGGCACCCGGCAAGCGCCCAAAACATGGGGGCCCGAAGAGTATACACCACTACCACTACTTCGATTCTTCCTCTCTCTTCTTTCCAGCGAGATGGAGGGGGGGGAGGGAGGTGGCGGTGGTGGTGCCGGTGCTGGTGCTGGTGCTGGTGCTGGTGCTGGTGCTGGTGCTGGTGCTGGTGCTGGTGGTGCTGGTGGTGGTGGTGGTGGTGGCGGTGTATACTTTTAGGCTCCCTAAACATATGTGTCCACGGAGCATGCGGTAGCAGGAATAATGACGACACATGGTTTGTTGCAACCATTACAAGAGCTCGCGGACGGATATCGAGGTGTTCACGTCACGATTGGACGGTGATGCTCCTTCCAGGTCTGGCAGTGCTGCTCGTCTGTCATCTCTCCGTGGAAGTCGTGGCATTGGTGCACCCGCGAGCAAGGATGGTACCGGCGCGAATCCAGGGGCAGGAGCTAGGCCCCACTTTGAGGGAGACTTCAAGCGCACTGCAGAGTGTCTACGACAGCTGCTCGAGTTGGCCAGGACGGCCAAAGGCCAGCCCTTGGCCGCAACGCATCAGAACACACTCGAGGAATTCGGGTCTTGCTCAGCGCAGGCTCCAGTACAGCGGCGTGCGCGGGCAGCTCGCTCCCAAGTTGTGGAGTCGGAGAGCATCTTGGACATGAATATGTCAGCACCTTGGCATATATGCTCGAGCGCGTTCGCGCGCAGAGGTCCTGCGTCGCTGGCGCGCAGGGGAAATTTCAAACAGCTGGCGAGGAGCATGAGCATATTTTGGCGGAGCTGGCCAGCGACGTGGCGGGGGGAAGGTCCAAGTCGTCAGACTCGCCCACGGCAATTCAGTTGGCTGTCAAGGGCCTCGTGGATGGAAAGCTTGGCCAGGAGCTACGTATTCGACGTGGGCAGTTTCTCTGCTGAGGGTGAAGGTTGCGAGCTGTCCAGTGAGGACAATCAGGAGTCTTGGGATGCCTCTTGATGGCTTCTTGGAGCGTCTTGGGGGACTCCTTGGACCGTCTGGAGGCCAGCGTGGGCGGTATCGAGCTATATTTCGGTGGCTCGTGGCCCTGTTGGATCGTCCAGAGGGCCTCTTGGTGCCCTCGTGGCTTGTTTTGGGGCCTCCTGCCCTCCCGTGATGCGCTTGGGGCGTCCCCGAGGGACCCCCCCCCCCTCCCAAATCGACCGGGCCGGGCTCCCGGGGGAGGGGTTAGGGGAAGGGGGGGCATCTCGCGCGCCGATGAACCCCAAGGGGTCGGCGGATTTCGGAGAGGTCAGGGTCACCTGTAGCCTCCTTTTGGCTGGCCCTTCTCGTGCGCGCCCCCAATCTTCGCAGAAGGCTGGGGAGCTTTTGAGAACCCCCGCCGCCTTTTAGAAGGCCTGCCTCTTTTCGCTTCTCCCCTGGGCGCGCTGCCGAGCATTTGCCGCCCCCTCAGGGCAAGGACTGTTTCGGGCCGGACGTTATTGACAAACATGTCTGTGTCCGCGGTCTCTTGGGCCTGGGGCCCCTGGGCCGCGCGGGACGTATCCGCGCATCCGCGTATCCAGTCGGTCACTCTGGCTTGCTGCCCTGTTCTTCATGTTGCACGTGCGTGGGTTGGCGCCCTCTTGGCGGCTTCCTCCAGTCGTGGCCTGGCCTTCTCTAATTATCTGGCATTGCGCCCCATTGCCTTTTGACGCGCCCTCTGGACTTTTCCTTGCGAGCCACCGAACAAAAATCCGCGGGATCTTTCGACGGAGTCCAGACCGCGAGGGCGCGAATATGGATGCGTCCGTCGCGTGTGACGGTCGACGGAGTGCCCCCCCGCTTTCCTGCCCGGTACCTGCATCCCCGCTCGTTGTCGTGGTCCTCCTCCTCCTCCTGCTCCTCCTCGTTCTCCTCCCCCTCCCCGTCCTCCTCCTCCTCCTCCTCCTCCTCGTTCTCCTCGTTCTCCTCCTCCTCCTCCTCCTCCCCCCCGTAGCCATTTTGGCTCAAGGTTTTGAGTTCCTCTGCGGAACAAGTGGATACCGCTAGTCCGCGGCAGTGCCAAGGCCTCGCGCCTGACAGCTTTTGCCAGTACTGCACGGGCTTCTGGCAGCCCATTCTCGCGTGCTCCTAACGGAGCCAGTTGCTACGACGCCGCGATGGTCCCCGCCCCGTGGCACTTCCCCGACGATGCGGAAGACACCTGGACGAGGCTGCCCTGGGTCCGAGTGCCGCCTGGGGGTGCCAAGGCTGGGCACGCGCGTGGTGCTCGCTTGTACACTGTGTGCGCTTGTGGCCATTGGACGTGGAATGACCTCCTGGCCAAGCGGCGCAACCTCTGTGTCGGATGTCAGTCCCAGTGCCACCCCCCCAGCCCATCTGGCGTCGGCGGCCAGATGCTGTCGTACGCAGGCGCTGATGAATCTGGATGGGGTGATGGTGGCGGCAAGTCCAAGGGGCGCTGGCGCAAAGGTACGCAGGCGCTGCAGCTGCAGAGTGGGACCTCTGAAGCCATCCCTCCTCAAGCTCTTGCGGCTGTCAAGGAAGCTGCCTCGCACCTTGCGCCTGAAATGGCCCAGAAGTTGCTCCCCCAGTTCGTGCCCAAGCCGCCGCCCCAGCCCCAGGCGACGCCTCAGGCCGAGTGGCAGCGTGCCTCGCAGGCCAAGAAGGACTCCCAGGAGAAGCTCGACAAGGCCCTGGCCCGCCGCGCGGTGCTCGACAAGGAGGCCAGTGACCTTGACAAGCTCCTGGGCGAGCTCATGGCCAAGGACATGGAGAACGCTGAAATTCTTGAGCAAGCCACTCGTACGTTGGCCGTCGGTGTGCTTAAGGATGTTGAGCCTGCTCCCGTCAAGAATGTCATTTCTCTCGATGACCTCTTCAAGGACTCAGCAGAGGAGATCAAGCTCGATTTTGGGGAGGAGTTGGACGTCTCGGGGCCTGCTTTCTCGGCTGAGGACCGCGAGGGCTTTGAAAAGTTCAAGGTTGAGCAGTCGCAGCAGGTCAAGACCCTCTTGCATGAGGCGCTCAAGAGCGTTAAGTC
Source organism: Prorocentrum cordatum (assembly GCA_963575745.1). Classification (NCBI taxonomy): domain Eukaryota; class Dinophyceae; order Prorocentrales; family Prorocentraceae; genus Prorocentrum; species Prorocentrum cordatum. Next base: position 27,637 of record CAUYUJ010020518.1, on the reverse strand, counting down.
CCAATACAAGGAGCACCAGCAGGAGTACCAGAAGCGCATGGGTGAGCTGCGTAAGAAGCGCAAGACTACGGACGGGTCGCGGCTAGCCAGGGTGCAGCTTCATCCCAGGTGCCTGCGGCTGGGGAGGCGGAGGCTGTGCCCATCGTTGCTGCCACCTCAGCCGAGCCGACCGACAAGGAGAGGAGGATCGCGAATGCGCGCTCTGACACCATCGCACGGGCCAAGGCTGCTGCGGCTCGGGCCAAGGTTGAGGCTCGCGAGCCTAGTTCCTAGCTCTGCTAAAGGTGGTCACGGGTGTGACAGCGATTCTACCTGCAGCTCGGCTTCTGGTACCTTCTCAAGATCGGCCTCTTCAGTTTCTCTATTTTCGGCACCGTCCACTTCGACGGCTGGCGTTTCTTTTTCCTCGGCCCCGCTTGTGGCGACCTCTTCTGGTGCTTCCTTGCCTTCTTCGATTTCGTGCGTTGGGCGCTCACTCACCGTGCCTGCGAAGGCAATGACCCCGCGGAAGGCGCCTGCTGCAGGTTGGCTCAGCCAAGACCTCAGTACGGCATCCCGCGGCGCGTGTCTTGCTGGAGGCGCGGCAGACGACGCCACATGTGCTTGCTGTACGCGTTCCTCTTCGGTGGCGGCATGTGCTGGATCGGTTACGGCTTCTACCGAGGCCATCGCCGCCACTGGTGGATCTCCTGCATGTGCAGTTGGGAAATCCTGTTTCGCCTGGTGTACTCGTTGCTGGGCCGACCACGCCAGCTATGACTGCGCGGTTGGAGCAATCTACCCGTGGTGAACCCAGCGGGTCGGACGGCGACCAAGTATTGCAAGTCGATAGTGAGGGTCATGCGTCTGTGCCCAACCCAGACAGTGGCTGCGGCACCGCCCCTCAGCGCTCTTTGTCCATTGTCTATTCCAACATCAGCGCGTGGGGCCCCACTGCGTGCAGATGGGTTGCTGGGTGCTCGGCGGATATCAGCATTTTCGTTGAGCACAGGATGCGCGGCTCCAAGTTCCATGCGATGGTCAAGAAGCTACATAAGCTGGGCTGGAAAGTTGTAGCGCAGGCCGCTGAGCCCACGCTTGCTGATGATGCATCGTCAGGTGTCCTTGTGGCTGCCCGCTCGCATCTTGGGCTCTCGCAACTGACTTGTGAGGCGGGTGAATGGACTACCGCTGGTACGGCTCGGTGGCTACTGTGCACTCTGAGGCTTCGGAAGGTCTCCCTGACCATCGTCCCTGTCTACCTGGTCACGGGGGGTGAGCTCAACGGTCAGAACCTCGAGCTGCTGGCAGACCTCGGCGCCCATCTGAGTGCGGCAGGTGTTCCCGCCCTCGTGGTGGGTGACTGGCAGGTTGACCAGAGTGTTCTCGAGGAGTCAGGTTGGCTGGAGCCCCTCGGCCTCGTCCCTGTTCCTATGCCTGGTGTTTCGGTTACATGCTCTAGAGTCACCACCAGTCGGATCGATTACGCTTTTGTCTCCGCTTGCTTTTCTAGTGCCGTCCAGTTTAGGTCGCTCATTCCAGTGCCTTGGGGCACGCATGCTGCTTTCGGGTTTTTGGTCTCGGCGTCTCCCAGGGCCATCAAGGTTTGGAAGGCCATGCGACCTAAACCTCTGCCTGTCAAAGGCGTTGTTGCCCCTGTAGAAGCCTGGCCGCACTTCTTGGTGCAGGCTCAGCTGCTGCAGCGTAAGCGGCCAGGCTTCTTCACGGCCAACTATGCTGCTGCCAGTCTCCTTAAGCTTGAGCATGACAACATTCAGGTCTCCCTCGATTTAGGGGCCCAGCTGTCTACTTGGATGGTTGCTCTTGAGCTGGAGGCGTTTTCGAAGCTTGGCTTGACTCAGGACAAGGTTTTCCAGTACATTGGTCGTTGCCAGGAGCCCAGGTTGCGTTGGGTGCCCCTCTTGGCCGCCCAGGTTGAGGGGCCCTGCCGGGCCGATCGTGACGCCCGTTTCTGGCAGGCCGCCTTTGTCAAGCTTAAGCTGTTGCTCAAGCTTGTCCCACAGGACTCCATTGATGACATCCCGCCGCAGCCTCACCGAAAGCACGCTGCTCAATTTCGTGCCACTCTTGCTTGGCTTTCTCAGCAGGTGCCCCCCTCCCCGTCGGATCCTTCAGATGCTGGCCAGTGTGGCACCTTTAACTTGTGGACAACTCGGTTTCAGCAGATTCCCGATATACCTTTTGACGGGCTGCACGACTTGTTATCTGAACTTCAGCAGGTGTCTGAGAAGTCCCGCCGTGACGCCCTTCAGGCTCAGAAGGCCTCGTGGAAGGCTTGGCTCCAGGGCGCGCTCCTCAGGTCTGCGGGGCCGGCCCACCGTTTGCTTAAGCCCCCCCTGGACCCCCTGGCGGCCGAAAAGATCGATGAGGATGGACCCTGCTCTGCCCTGGATCAGCTTCTAAATTTTGAAGCAGCCGCTTGGGCGGCCATCTGGCAGCAGCACGATAAGGCTGAAGCGAGGGCTGCGTTGGCTTCCCTGCGTAAGCGTGCTCGGTCGTCCCCGCGTTTGCCACCCATCGACCTTCGCACCCTCAATCGTGCGCTCAAGTCGATGCCTGACTCCAGGGGTCACGGTTTGGATTTTATTGAGCCGCGTTTAATTAAGGAGGCTCGCGAAGATGCCAAGACTCACCTAATACAGCTACTCGAGTCCATTGAGGAGCAGTGCGCTTTGCCGTTCCAGCAGCTCTTTGCGCTGATCGCCCTTATCCCGAAACCTGACGGGGGGAAACGGCCCATTGCGCTGCTCGGCTTTGTTTACACTTCTTTTTGCGCATCAGGAAGCCATTCGTCACGGCCTGGGACCGCGAGGCGCACGGGCCCTGGGACCAGACCGTTGGTGGTTCGGCTGATGCTGCTGGTTGGCTCGACGAGCTGGAAACGGAACTCGCCCTCCACAGCGGTTTTCAAGTCGGGGGCCTTTTGCTTGACATGAAGAAGTAGTATGACCAAGTCTGTCTTCAGGACTTGGTGGAAGCCGCCTGCCAATTAGATTACCCACTCCGTCTGTTGGCCCTGGCCATTGACCTGTACTTTGGGGTTCGGCATTTGTCGTTAGAGGGAGCTGTTCACCCTGGGATCCTGGCTCATGGGGGTATGTTGGCTGGCTGTGGCCAGGCCACCTCCCTCGCTCGTGCCCATCTGTACCAACCTTTTACAGGAGCCAATGGATCAGTTGGTGGTCTTCGGCTGCGGGAGTGGGTGGATGACATCTCAGCTCGCCTTTTTGGCACGCATTCCTCCATCGCTGCCACCTTTCCCATCCTGCTGCGTGCCCCCCTCACTGGCCTCAGGAGGCGTCGCTGTCAGTTGTCCCTGGATAAGTCACATCTGCTGGCGTCTTCGCCTGGCCTTCGGGCCGAGCTGTCCAGGATCGCTGTCCGTACGGGCTGCGAGTTCTCGACGGCACTGGCTGCCGGGGACTTAGGGCACGACGCCGCCATGGGTGCCAGGAGGACTGTGGCCGTCAGGAAGACCCGCTTTTCCAAAGGGCGAGATGCCACTAGTAAGATTTTTGGTTTGGGGCGCACTTGCAGGCATGCCAGCAAGTTGTTTTATCCTAGTGCTTATGCGAAGGCCATGTGGGCGCCAGAGACCCACGGCGTTTCCCCCTCCATGCGCAGAGGTCTTCGCAGCATGGCCCGCGCGGCCAGCAAGACCCCCCAGAGAGGAGCGTGTGCCACTACAGCCATCCGCCTCACTTTCGGCTATGGCCAGGACCCCCTCCAGGTCTACGTCCGTCGTGTTGTCAAGTCGTGGTTTGCTCGCTTGGCGGGGCGTCCTGGTCTGCACCATCGCTTGGCCCGACACTGGGCGGCCTCCTTGGCCAAGGTCCGAAAAGGGTGGGCGTGGGTCCGAGGGCCGACGGCTGCTTTTCAAGCCACGATTTTGTCTGTTGGATGGCAATGCCCCTCACCATTCACTCTCATTGCGCCTTGCGGTGATGAGTGGCAGATGATGGGTGACGGGCATGGCCCTCTAGGCCCTCTCCTTGAGGCCTTTGATGAATCGATCGACGCGTTTCAGTGGCGCCAGGCCTCAGAGTGGCTGGATGGCGCTGGGATCCAGGGTTCTGTCTCCCTGCATCACGTCTGGGACCTTGTTGCCTCCCTCGATAAGGACGGGCATCGGGACCTCGCGGCTATGATTCGGCTCTTGGTCTCTGGAGGCTACTGGACCGAGGAGAGAAGGCGCAATGCCCAGATGGCCCCTGATCCTATATGTCGGCGCCGCCAGCGTGACCCCGAGACTTCCTGCCACAGGTTTTGGGGATGCATGTGCAACGCGTCGTCGCAGGACCAGGAGATTGTCGACACTCAGCATCTTAGGCACAGTGCGCTGCAAGAAGCTGTGCAGTTTCCGTGCTTCTGGATTCGAGGACTCATTCCCCTTTCTTGGTTTAACCTTCCCCTTGTTCCTGGGTCCAGGGAGCTCCAGGGACGGCGGCGCCCTGGGGCCTTATCTCCAGGCTGTCTGCCAGGAGGCCTTTACGCCACCGACGGCACTGGTGGCCAGTTTGCCAGGTTTCCTGTCCTCCGTCGAGTGGCTTTTGCCTTTGTGCGGCTCTGTCCTAGCGATGGCTTCGACTGGGATTGTGGAGTCACAGGTGTGCTCGACTCTGTTCGGCAGACGGTGGCCCGCGCAGAGCTTGCGGCTATTGTTGAGTGCCTTCGCTGCGTTGATCCTGCCCAAGATCTGCGCGCGGTCACCGACCATGCCAATGTTGTCAAAGGTTTCCTGGCTGGCCGAGCGGCCCCTGCCAGGCTGGCAAATTTTGATCTCTGGTGGGAATTGTGGCAGCTCCTCTCGGAGCGCCCTGGTCAATTCCAGGTCTCGCATGTGCCCAGCCACTTGCTGGACGACGCCCAGAAGCTAGCCCGTTTTGGCGATTCTGTAGACTGGGACCATGTTGTGCTTAACTCCTCGCTAACTTGCGTGCTCTCGAATGCCAGGTGCCTGAGGGAGTTGTGCAGACTTATAACGAGCTCGTTGGCAATGCCTGTGCTATCCTCAAGCGCAATGCCTCTATCACCCTCGAGTATGCTGCCCTCAAGGCTGATCCTGAGCGCAGGCTGCGCAAGCAGCCCATCGATCTTGTGCTCCGCAGGCGGCGTTGGATCGAAGCTGATGTTAGGTGTTCGTCGCACGTTTGGGAGTTTGTGTCTGGCTTCTGGACGTGTGACAAGTGCAAGGCCTCGATTTCCGACGCTGCCCCATCGCTCCGCGCGAGGCTCCGCTCTGCTTGCCCTGCCTATGGAGGTGGTGGAGTTGGGGGTCTGGAGTCGGTGGAGGTGGAGGAGGCCCCTGTCAAAAAGTGGGTGAGGCCAGGTCGGGCCCTGGCCGCCAGGGATGACTCCCTCTGGCGCCGCCTGAGGCTCGATCCGCCCCCCCAGCGAGCTGAGCCATGGGTCGCTGGCAAGGCGGTCCACCCTTCGCACGTGCTTTGGCATAAAGATGATTTCACCTTTTGCGGTGAATGCGGCTCCTGGGCAATAGCTCGCCCTGAATCCTTGCGGGAGCCCTGTTCTGTGGCCGCTTTTGGCCCGCATGCCACTACTAAGCACCAGCTCGAGGTTTTACAGCGTATTTGCAAGGGCCTCCCGCCCTCCAAGACCTCCTTGAGCTGGCTTGCGTGACTTGATTTTCCCTGCCAGGCAACCCCTGCATCTCTTGCGCTCTGGAGGTTGGTTGGCAGCGGCGCACTGGAAAAAAATCATCCTCCTCCTCCTCCTCCTCCTCCTCCTCCTCCTCCTCCTCCTCCTCCTCCTCCTCCTCATCCTTCTCATCTTCCTCTGTGCTCGTTGCGTTCGCTGCTCGTGGTTGGCGCGCCGCCGAGCGCCTGCCGCCGCCTCCGAGCCTCAGGGGCGGGAGCTTCCCGGGCCAAGGCGCTCGCCTCCTGCCCGCCGCCCCTCCGGCGAAGGGCGGGGGCCGCGGATCTCCTTCCTGGCGCAAGCTGGGCTGACGCCACGGCTCCACTACGACCGCCGGCAGGCTCGGGGACCCCTAGCTTTGGAGGCGACGATAGGGGCGAATAGCCGAGGGGAGAGCAGTACATGTATTCAGCTGCGTCGATGCTCTATGTCTTCGAAAAGGCTCCCGGGCGAATACGTGTAATGCCCGCCCCGGGGTTTTTCGCCCCTATCGTCGCCTCCGGCCTAGCTGCTGCCATTGTTCCTCGTTCCTCCAGGGTCCATTTCGGTTCGGTCGGTTCCGTTCGGTCGACGTTCGCCAGCCCGATCCGATGATGCTTCGGTGTTCCAACGACCCGATGCGGCCCGATGCCTGCAGGGCGTAGCCGATCCGATCCGATGTTGTGTCGATGCAGAACTATCCGACGCACGTTCCGCTCCGATCCGATCTCCCGGATCCGATTTCCCGATTCGACGCTGACCGATCGTGGGGATCCCGAGCTGATGCCGCTGCTTCTCATCCCTCTTGTCCTGCTGGCCAGCACGGATGGCAAGGCTTCGGGTTGCGCGCAGAAAGCTCCCCACGCAGTCCCAGCTGGCCTGCGCAGGCCTCCCGAGTAGTCCCAGCTGGCCTCAACAGCCCATCTCAGCATGCCAGGGCGGTTTCCACACCCTGGCGCCGCCTCTGGCGGCGCCCATCGGGCGATCCGCGCCCCAGGGTTGGGGTGCTGAGACCGCCCCAGACCACTTGGGGGGCCTGTTCGGGCCAGCTGGGACTAGTTGCTCGGAGGGACGACCTGGGCACAACCCGAAGCCCTACCTGGCACGGACCCTTGGACCTGGACCTGGCCTTACCATGGCCTTACCTGGACCCGAAGCCGTACCTGGCCGGAGTTCCGAGTGGAATCCAGCCGCGGTCGCAAGGGCGCCCCAGGATGCGCAGAACCGACCGAGAGTCCAGCTTTGGGAACCTCGAACCTCCGCCTCCTCTCCCTCTCTCGACCTCCTTCCTGGTTGCAGCTTTCGAGGTCGCTCGCGGGGGCGCAAAGTGAATCGACGGCCTCCAGTACAGCCCTAATAGCCACACACACACACACACACACACACACACGGGGCCCCACGAGACCGCAAACGGGCCCTAAGATGACCCCAAGATTGCCCCAGAGGGGGGCCCAACGGCATCCAATATGGCCCAACGATGCTTCCAACGTTCTCGTCGAAGTACCTCTCTTCACTATTAACTGTTGTTTTCGCCACCGCGCTTCGCTGGGCAACTCTCATGGGCATCGTGTATGGATGGGCTGGTGGGTATGCGCGAAGCGTCAAGGCTGGCAGATCTCGCACCGGGGTGCGCATCTGTTCCACAGTAAGATCCACACCGCAGCCACAGCGCACGGAAAGTCTACGAATGTTTATGGCAGGACGACCCACCATCGAAAAGTCGATGAATGTTTTTTCCAGCGGAGGGGTCGCGGTAGTTTTGCGGCTTTGCAAACGGCGTTGTTAGATAGATTGGTTCACGCGGAGGCAGAGCTGGGGGTCGATTGGACGTTCAAACGCAGAAATCAGGATTTCCAATTGCAGAGCAACATATCAATCGCTCTTTGGGTTGTGGGAAACATTGAGTCCAGCATTGCGTTCACACGTAGATTGGATCTCATTGATCGGGTGATGATGCAGTGCGCGCGGGCGAATCTTGGATATTATTTTCCATATGATCTCAAGGGTACAACAAGCAACCCCATGTCAGCGCGAACATGAACATGATTATTAGAATTTGAACATTCGACGCGGCTCGATGTGGGGCCCGATGTGCCTCGCGTCGACGTCGCCGACGCATCGCCGACGTCGACGATGCATCGCCGGTGCATCACTGATGCATCGGCGATGCATCGCCGATGCATCGCCGATGTATCGGCGATGCCGCCCGACCCACCGACCCCATCCACTCCGACCCCATCTAGGAGGCCTCTACTCGAGGCGTCTGTGGTGGGAGATCCAGGGTCTGGCCGCCATGATCAGATAGCTCCACTCGCTCCGAACGCTAAACTAGTACACCGCTGTTTGCGTTGTGACATGAAGTGCTTGGATAACACATATACCAGTTTGCATTCTGTACGCCCGCCGCCGGCTTGGTACCCTTTCTGGCGCCGAACCAACCCATCCAGATACCAAGCCAGCGGCCGCCGGCTTGGCACCCCGCCGGCTTGGTACCCCCCCGGGGGCTCCTCCCTACCAAGCCAGCGGCCGCCGGCTTGGTACCCCGCCGGCTTGGTACCCCCTCCAGGGCCTCCTCCCTACCAAGCCAGCGGCCGCCGGCTTGGTACCCCGCCGGCTTGGTACCCCCCGGGGGGCGCCTGCCTACCAAGCCAACGGCCGCTGGCTTGTTACCCCACCGGCTTGGTACCCCCCCGGGGGCTCCCCCTACCAAGCCAGCGGCCGCCGGCTTGGTACCCCGCCGGCTTGGTACCCCTCCAGGGCCTCCTCCCTACCAAGCCAGCGGCCGCCGGCTTGGTACCCCGCCGGCTTGGTACCCCTCCAGGGCCTCCTCCCTGCCAAGCCAGCGGCCGCCGGCTTGGTACCCCGCCGGCTTGGTACCCCCCCGGGGGCTCCTCCCTACCAAGCCAGCGGCCGCCGGCTTGGTACCCCGCCGGCTTGGTACCCCTCCAGGGCCTCCTCCCTACCAAGCCAGCGGCCGCCGGCTTGGTACCCCGGCTTGGTACCCCTCCAGGGCCTCCTCCCTACCAAGCCAGCGGCCGCCGGCTTGGTACCCGCCGGCTTGGTAGCTCCTCCCTACCAAGCCAGCCGCCGGCTTGGTACCCCGCCGGCTTGGCACCGCCGGCTGGTACCCCCCGGGGGTTCCCCCTACCAAGCCAGCGGCCGCCCAGGGCCTCCTCCCTACCAAGCCAGCGGCCGCCAGCTTGGTACCCCGCCGGCTTGGTACCCCCCCAAGGGCTCCTCCCTACCAAGCCAGCGGCCGCCGGCTTGGTACCCCGCCGGCTTGGTACCCCTCCAGGGCCTCCTCCCTACCAAGCCAGCGGCCGCCGGCTTGGTACCCCGCCGCTTGGTACACCCCGAGGGCCTCCTCCCTACCAAGCCAGCGGCCGCCGGCTTGGTACCCCGCTGGCTTGGTACCCCTCCAGGGCCTCCTCCCTACCAAGCCAGCGGCCGCCGGCTTGGTACCCCCCCGGCTTCGTATCCTACTGGCCTTCGGCCCTTCCCGCCATCGTGCCTGGGTGGTGGGTCAGAGGCCTCATGGATGTTGGTTGGGATCTCGTGGTTGGCCTCTCGGGGGCCTCTTGGAGGCAGTTTTGAGGCATCTTGGGGGCTGTTTTGGAGCTTCTTGGGGCCTCTTTTGGGTCTCTTGGGAGCCTCTTTGGGGGCGTCTTGGCGGCCCCTTGGGGCCTCTTCGGGGCCTCTTGGGGTCTCCTGGCGGCCTCTTGGGGCGGAAGGCTCGAGCTTTCGGTCTGTGGTCCCCCTCTGGGCCCTCTCCTGGGGCCGTCTTGGGGGCCTCTTGGGCCGTCTTGGGCGCCTCCTGGGCCGTCTTGGGGCCCTCTTGGGCCGTCTTGGGGCCCTCTTGGAGGCCGTCTTGGGGCGGTCTTGGGGGCCTCTTAGGCCGTCTTGGAGCGTCGGAGAGCCGAAAAGGCGGGAGGGCCAACATCCTTCAAAAACAAATGGAAATTGTCGATTTGGACCTCTTGGGCCGCTCTTCTGAGGCCTGTTGGCGCCGAACCAACCCATCCAGATACCAAGCCAGCGGCCGCCGGCTTGGTACCCCGCCGGCTTGGTACCCCCCCGGGGGCTCCTCCCTACCAAGCCAGCGGCCGCCGGCTTGGTACCCCGCCGGCTTGGTACCCCTCCAGGGCCTCCTCCCTACCAAGCCAGCGGCCGCCGGCTTGGTACCCCGCCGGCTTGGTACACCCCTGGGGGCTCCTCCCTACCAAGCCAGCGGCCGCCGGCTTGGTACCCCGCCGGCTTGGTACCCCTCCAGGGCCTCCTCCCCAAGCACCGCCGGCTTGGTACCCCCCGCCGGTACCCCTCCAGGGCTCCTCCCTGCCAAGCAGCGGCAGCCGGCTTGGTACCCCCCCCGCCCAGCTTGGTACCCCCGCCGGGGGCCCCCCCTACCAAGCCATCGGCCGCCGGCTTGGTACCCCGCCGCTTGGTACCCTCTCAGGGCCTCCTCCCTACCAAGCTCCCAGCGCCGCCGGCTTGGTACCCCGCCGGCTTGGCACCCCCCCGGGGGCGCAAGCCAGCGGCCGCCTGCTTGGTACCCCGCCGGCTTGGTACCTCTCCAGGGCCTCCTCCCTACCAAGCCAGCGGCCGCCGGATTGGTACCCCGCCAGCTCGGTACCCCCCCGGGGGCGCTGGCCTACCAAGCCAACGGCCGCCGGCTTGGTACCCCGCCGGCTTGGTACCCCCCCGGGGGCCCCCCCTACCATGGAGCCAGCGGCCGCCGGCTTGGTACCCCGCCGGCTTGGTACCCCTCCAGGGCCTCTTCTCTACCAAGCCAGCGGCCGCCGGCTTGGTACCCCGCCGGCTTCGTATCCTACTGGCCTTCGGCCCTTCCCGCCATCGTGCCTGGGTGGTGGGTCAGAGGCCTCATGGATGTTGGTTGGGATCTCGTGGCTGGCCTCTCGGGGGCCTCTTCGAGGCAGTTTTGAGGCATCTTGGGGGCTGTTTTGGAGCTTCTTGGGGCCTCTTTTGGGTCTCTTGGGAGCCTCTTTGGGGGCGTCTTGGCGGCCCCTTGGGGCCTCTTCGGGGCCTCTTGGGGTCTCCTGGCGGCCTTGGGGCGGAAGGCTCGAGCTTTCGGTCTGTGGTCCCCTCTGGGCCCTCTCCTGGGGCCGTCTTGGGGGCCTCCTGGGCCGTCTTGGGCGCCTCCTGGGCCGTCTTGGGGCCCTCTTGGGCCGTCTTGGGGCCCTCTTGGAGGCCGTTTTGGGGCGGTCTTGGGGGCCTCTTAGGCCGTCTTGGAGCGTCGGAGAGCCGAAAAGGCAGGAGGGCCAACATCCTTCAAAAACAATTGGAAATTGTCGATTTGGACCTCTTGGACCGCTCTTCTGAGGCCTGTTGGCGCCGAACCAACCCATCCAGATACCAAGCCAGCGGCCGCCGGCTTGGTACCCCGCCGGCTTGGTACCCCCCGGGGGCTCCTCCCTACCAAGCCAGCGGCCGCCGGCTTGGTACCCCGCCGGCTTGGTACCCCTCCAGGGCCTCCTCCCTACCAAGCCAGCGGCCGCCGGCTTGGTACCCCGCCGGCTTGGTACCCCTCCAGGGCCTCCTCCCTACCAAGCCAGCGGCCGCCGGCTTGGTACCCCGCCGGCTTGGTACCCCCCCTGGGGGCTCCTCCCTACCAAGCCAGCGGCCGCCGGCTTGGTACCCCGCCGGCTTGGTACCCCCCCACCTCCCTACCAAGCCAGCGGCCGCCGGCTTGGTACCCCGCCGGCTTGGTACCCCCCCAGGGCTCCTCCCTACCAAGCCAGCGGCCGCCGGCTTGGTACCCCGCCGGCTTGGTACCCCTCCAGGGCCTCCTCCCTACCAAGCCAGCGGCCGCCGGCTTGGTACCCCGCCGGCTTGGTACCCCCCCGGGGGCTCCTCCCTACCAAGCCAGCGGCCGCCGGCTTGGTACCCCGCCGGCTTGGTACCCCTCCAGGGGCTCCTCCCTACCAAGCCAGCGGCCGCCGGATTGGTACCCCCCGCCAGCTTGGTACCCCCCCGGGGCGCCTGCCTGCCCCCGCCGGCTTGGTACCCCCCCGGGGGCTCCCCCTACCAAGCCAGCGGCCGCCGGCTTGGTACCCCGCCGGCTTGGTACCCCTCCAGGGCCTCCTCCCTACCAAGCCAGCGGCCGCCGGCTTGGTACCCCGCCGGCTTGGTACACCCCGAGGGCTCCTCCCTACCAAGCCAGCGGCCGCCGGCTTGGTACCCCGCCGGCTTGGTACCCCCCCGGGGGCTCCCCCCTACCAAGCCAGCGGCCGCCGGCTTGGTACCCCCCCGGCTTCGTATCCTACTGGCCTTCGGCCCTTCCCGCCATCGTGCCTGGGTGGTGGGTCAGAGGCCTCATGGATGTTGGTTGGGATCTCGTGGTTGGCCTCTCGGGGGCCTCTTGGAGGCAGTTTTGAGGCATCTTGGGGGCTGTTTTGGAGCTTCTTGGGGCCTCTTTTGGGCCTCTTGGGAGCCTCTTTGGGGGCGTCTTGGCGGCCCCTTGGGGCCTCTTCGGGGCCTCTTGGGGTCTCCTGGCGGCCTCTTGGGGCGGAAGGCTCGAGCTTTCGGTCTGTGGTCCCCCTCTGGGCCCTCTCCTGGGGCCGTCTTGGGGGCCTCTTGGGCCGTCTTGGGCGCCTCCTGGGCCGTCTTGGGGCCCTCTTGGGCCGTCTTGGGGGTCTTGGGGCGGTCTTGGGGGCCTCTTAGGCCGTCTTGGAGCGTCGGAGAGCCGAAAAGGCGGGAGGGCCAACATCCTTCAAAAACAAATGGAAATTGTCGATTTGGACCTCTTGGGCCGCTCTTCTGAGGCCTGTTGGAACGTCTTGGGGCCCTCTTGGACGCCTCTTGGGCCGTCTTGGGGCGTCTGGGCGGCCTCTTGGGCCGTCTTAGGCCCATCTTGAGAGTCTTGGAGCGATCTTTGGGCGTCTCGGGGGCCTCTTGGGCCGTCTTGGATGCCTCTTGGGGTTATCTTGGCCCGTCTTGGGGCCCTCTTGTGCCCGAGCCAGTCACGCGACAAGTTGCCGGGGACCCCAGGGGAACGGCCAGGAGCCCCAGGAGATTTGGCAATTTGGGGTATGGTCCCCTAAAAGACTCCTCAGGACTGAGGACTGAGGCCCAGGGGATGAGGCAGAGGACCTGAGGACACGCCCACTGCGTGCCCAGAGGCACGGTGGCGGATGAACATATACTTATGTATACATATATGCCTACATATACACATACACACAACTATATGTATAGATTTGTATGCATGCACATATATATATATATATATGTACATATGTATACATACATATATATATATATAGATATATATATATATACACGCAGAGAGAGAGAGGGAGAGATGCAATTCTTGACGCTTCGCGTGCCCCCACCAGCCCATCCAGTAACCATCGCCAGGCGAGTTGCCTTGATCAGGGAAGTGTAGAAGCATGCAGTGGAACAACCGCCTTGGAAGTGTTTCGGGGGCGCTGAAACGGCGGGGATATGTGTTGAATGATTTTATCGATGTTCCGCACTTGGCTGGTGCATTTGGGCCGCAGGAGTGGTTCAGGGGTTGAAATGGAGCGCGGCCCAAAAAGTACAAATCAGAGAACGGTCCAAGATGCCCCCAAGATGGCTCAATACGATTTCGGGACGGCCTTGGAAGCCCTCAAAGAAGCTCAGGAGGGCCTCCAGAGACACCCCTGAAGGGCCCGACGAAGCGAAAATCTCCAACGCTCGTGAAGTTCTCTTGAAATTTTAGCGTTTCCACATTTCTCGTTGTGGACACGTCAACGTCGGCCGAAACTGCCTCAAGAACCGCCTCGAGACGCCATGACAGCCTCCAGAAAGGCTCCGAATACACCCTGGAAGGGGTTCAAGTTCGACCCGAAGACACAAACACGAGCCCAGAAAACGTCCAGGGGTTCCGAAGAAGCCTCCACGATCGTTCCACGACGGCACAAGTGGCTCCCGAGGCGGCACCTTGCAACCTCAAGAGCCTTCGAGAAGCCCCGGAGGCGCCCCCCCAGGGACTCCCAAAGCGCCCCAAGACAGCCAGAGACGCTCCCAACAGGCCATCAAAGAGTCCCCAAGAGGCTCCCATCGTGGCGCGGATATTCCCGCAGGATCGGTAACCTCGAAACTCGATCCTTGGGGTTGGAATCCCATCGTGAGAGGAACGATGACGCGGAGGAGGATCAGGAATGCAAGGGCGAGGAGGGAATCAGGATGATCACGAGGAGGTGGATGAGGAGGTCGATGAGCAGTGGCAGGACGCCACGGCAGCGGAGGAGGAGGAGGAGGTGGAGGAGGAGGAGGAGGAGGAAGAGGAGGAGGAGGGGATGACGACATGCGCGCGAATGCGGTAGGAGTCAGAGGAGGAAGAGAGGGAAGGAAGAGAGGGCAGAGGGGTATTGTAGGTGGAAGGTAATGGTCAAGATTCTCGGCTTCAAGCGCTGGGGGCTTTCAGCTTTGCGCGGCCGTCGCCATGGTGATGCTGAAGTTGTTGGCCGTGAGCGGTCACTCGAAGTCCGACGTGATCGAGGTTGACTCGGCGGCCAGCGGGGCGGACCTCCTCGCCGCGATCAAGGCCGCGCTGGGCTGGACCTTCACGGCGGCCAACTACCAGAACGAGGCTGGCGATCTGTTCTCGCCCCAACTACATGCTAGCACTTCCTGTGCATACCACGGCGCGTGCACGCCACAGCAGCCGCGCGCACCACAGCGCCTGTGTACACCGCCGTGTTTACGCGCACCACAGCTCCCGCGTGCACGACGACGCTTGTGTAGATAACAGCTCGTTGTTTACTGCAGCGCGTGCGTGAACCACGGTGGTTGTGAGCACCCAGTGCCTGTGTGCCTGGGAGAATTCACACTTATCGTCCGCGCCGGCGTTGTGGCTAGCATTGTGAAGGCGACGTTGCGCACAGGGCTGGATGTCCGAAAATGGTTCCAGAATGGTCGCCCGAATGGTTGCCAGAATGGTCGCCCAAAAAAAAATGGTCGCCCAGATGGTCGCCAAAATGGTCGCCCAAAAATTGAGCGAAATAAGATAGTAACCCAAATGGTTGCCAAAATGGTATTTTCGATTAAGTTTCAAATCGATCCGCTACCAAAGCAGTGTTACACCGTTGTGCCATGGCGGACGTCTCCGAACATCGAGCCCACAAGGGTCGGAGGCGAGGACGGGCGAGGAGGAGGAGGAGGCCAGGCAGGAACAGGAGGAGGCAAGGCGAGCAGGGCGCATCGCAACGGCGGGAAAAGGGGCAGTGTCGGGCTGCCTCCTGGTCGCCGTCGTGCGCCCAGCCACGCGGCCGGACGGTGGGCCCTCCTCCTCCCGCCTTCCCTCCCCCTCTTCCGTAACGCCCCTGCCCTTCTCCAGACTACCTCCTTTCTTCCCTCCCTCCTGGTCATTCCTTCTGCCCCGTTCCCCCTTCTCCTCCTTCTCGTCCTCTCACTCCGTCCACTTCCCCTCCTCCTCCCCCTGTCTCCTCCGCCCCCTTCATCCTCTCCTCCCTACCTGCCTTTCCCATCCTCCCGTCATCCCCCCGTCCGTCTCCCTCTTGTCTAAGCCCCCTTATTTCACTTGAGGCGTGGAAGGGCTTCAGTCGCAGTCCTCGCCGCAGAGGCGATGAGACATTCTAGCTGAAGGGGTGGGCGAGGGAAGGCGAAGGCACGAGTAGTCAGAGGAGGAGGGAGAACACGGAAGACGGTGGAGCGAAGCACGAGAGGGAAAGGACGAGGGAATTCAGACGATGAGGAGGTCAAGGATGATGAGATGATGGCAGTGGTTATGATGTTTGTGCGATGCACGGTCTTGCTATGAGTGTTTAGTCTGTTGCACCCCTGCAGTTATCACCCGTTTCCATAACTGCCTGGGCTCAAGCTTGAAGCGGGTATGCTTGCGCATCCTCCGACCACCGCGGCAGGAGCGATAGTTGCCTTCTGGGTCGGCTTCGCGGCCCACGGGCTTCTCGGGCCTGCGGTGGTTCCCGAGCCTGACTGGCCTCGTGACGGGCCAGGACACGAGCTAGAGGACGCCTCCGCCAGCTCGTCCATCACCAGCGTGACGCGGGAGCCGTGCCCCGCCTTCGACCCGCAGATCCATTGCCCGGCGCCGCCGGCGCCACCAGCGCCCACCCCCGCGTCCCCGGAGGCGCTGCGCGTGGTGGGCGAGGGCGTGACCGCGACCGTCGAGGTCCCGGTGGTGCCGGCGAGCGCGATCGTCATCGTGCTGCAGGCCTTCGTCGGCCGGGGCTGCTGCCGCTGGTGCGAGGGCCGGGTTTCGGCACGGCGCGGGCTTGAGCCCGTCGGAGAGGCGCGGATCCACGTGGCGTGATGTCGCTCGTCGACGGAGCCGTGCCCGGCATGCGGGTGCTGGTGCAGTATTCGACGGATCCAGGCTGGACGCATGAGCGTGTGTTGTGCTGGCCCACGGCAGCTGACCTCTCGGAGTGGATGGTGTATACTGCCGGCAACCATCTGTATCCTGAAGGGCGGGCCGACTATACCTCAGTGGTGAAGTGGACTGGCAAGCGAGTGTACCCGCCTGGCACGACCAATGTGGTTGCCTTCAGTCAGCCCCTGACTGACGAGGAGCTCCTCAGCGTCGTCAAGCGGGGCCGCGGTGAGGCGATCGCTGACCACGGCAACGCGGCCGCCACATGGGCCGGGACAGGTGTGACCTGGACCGGTCGCCGCCTCGCAGTGCCGGACGTGATGGCGGTCGACGCGCCGAGGGTCGAGCGGCGGCTGCGCGGCAAGCAGGTCCGCCCCGCCGAGGCCGAGGCGGCTGCGCCGCTCGCCGACGCCGACGGGGCCGCTGGCGCCATCGGGCCGCGGCCGCCGCCGCCCGAGGAGCTGCCGCCCGGCACCTGGGTGCTGAGCTCGCTCGACGGCGGCGCCGACTTCGGGCTTGAGGTGAGACTGTCGCCGAACGCCGTCGTCCGGGGCAGGTATGGCGTCGACCAGGACCCGCGGGGCGAGTGGTTTCCGATCGAGTTCGTGACGGACGACGCGATGGAGCGGTGGCGCGAGGAAAAGCTGGTGGCGGCCGACAAGCTCCGGCCCGCCCGCGAGGCCTTAGAGGAGAGGCTCTTCCCGGGCCGCGAGGCCGGCGCTGGCGGGACCGCCACCCCCCCGCCAGAGCCAGAGGGCGGGGGGCTCGGCCCCGAGTGCGTCGCCACTCACGAGAGGGAGGACTTGCGCACGTGCTGGATCGACACCGACGAGACCGGTGCCAGGTTCAAGGAGTGGAGGAAGGTCGTGCAGGAGAGCACACAGGAGATCTTCTCGGACTCGAGCATCCGTGGTCCTCCCGCCTGCCTCGAGATATGTCGTAAGATGTATCGCCATGGTGGCGCACCCAAGATGTGGTTTCAGGAGTGGTGCAAGGAGCAGGGCGTGACCAGGAAGGATCGCGCCTACCACGAGGTGCAGACCTTGATCGAAGTACTGTACCTGGCGGGGACCTATGACCAGCTCAACATGGGCGCCCTGGCGTCGTTGGAGGTGGTCTCGCGGCGGCTGCAACAGTATGTGGAGGCCTACGCGCACGGGGCCGAGAACGCGAACTGGGGCGCGGCGAAGCACCTGGGCGGCACGACCAACCCGCTCGACTTGGTGCCCGACGCGCTCCGGAGCTATGCCAGCCGACTGTCCAAGGAGGAGCAGGAGCTGGAGGCGCTGCGGATGCGGTCCCGTGTCCCCGGCGCTGCTCCAGCCGACGGCGCGGGCGCGGCAGCCGCGGCCGTCGCCTCTGGCGGCCTGCCCGCCGCTGGAGCTGCCGGCGGCGCCGCGGCCGGCGCTGAGGGAGGTGATGCGGCCGGCAAGGGCCGCGGTCGAGGCGGGCGGGGCCGTGGCCGCCGCCCGCCGGGCACATGACGCCCGAGGCCGAGGGAGGCGGGTGCCCGACCGTCTCCCGCAGAACCAAGGGCAGTTCGGGGCTCCGTGGGTCGGCCTGCCTGCCCATAGCCCCGTTGGCGGCGCTCCCTGACGACTGGTGCGACGGCCTGACGCCTGGTCAGCGGCGCCGCTGGCTGCGAGACGGCAACGCAGCCTGCAAGAGCTTGAATTACCTGCACGGTGGTGAGCATCGCAGTGGCACGGCGCCCGAGGGGAGCGTTAGCCAGCGCAAGATGGATCTCATCAGGGCCGATGTGCAGCAGCGCGTCTTCTCGGCGGCTCGTCGCTGGATTGACGTTGACAGCGCCATCACAGAGCAGGAGGCTTTGGCCAAGCTTCTGAAGGGCAAGGCGGGCTACGCTCCCCTTGGCTCTACCAGCATGGGCTCCTACGAGTACTCGCGGGTCAGCTTGCCGGACTGCGTCCTGGACGCCCCCAGTCTGGCCCAGATGCTACCTGCGGAGGCGAGGATTTTTCTCGAGGAGTACTCCACCAAGATGCTGCTTCCCCCTCGTGAGGCGGCACTAATACGAGAGCTTCATGGACTTCCTGGTTGTCATACTGACCCTCTGCTGCTCCAACGTCCTCGGAGCTATGCGAAGTTCGTGAGACGAGCGCTCAGGATCGGGCTCGTGACTTTGACCCGACGACCTTTGAGCGTTCTTGGACTGTTTTTTGTAAAGAAGAAGGATGGTGAGCGCCTGCGCCTCATCGTGGACTGTAGACGCAGCAATGCTCTTTTTCGTCCCCCGCCTGGTGTCGACTTGCTGTCAGGTGAAGGGCTTGGCCGCATCGAGGTGCCGGTGCTTAAGGAGGGGGACCTCAGCGAGCTGCGCGTTGTCCTGGGGGTCGGCGACGTCGCCGACTGCTTCCACCGGATGAAGCTGGACGGCGACATTCGGCGCTACTTCTGCTGGCCGCCGCTGCTAGCCTCTGCCACAGGCGAGACCCTCATCGAGGGTCAGGCGGCTGGCGACTCGGAGATGGTGCGGCCCATGAGTCAGAGCTTGCCGATGGGCTTCTCATGGTCGCTCTTCTTCGCGCAGGCGGCCAACCAGTCGCGGCTCGATCGGCAGCCGTCCTTGGCAAAGAGCTTGCGGCTCAGTGATCGAGGGCCGCCTCTTGTCCTTCGCCACGGGCCACATAGTGAGAACCTCGGCCACTTCATGTACGTCGACAACGCCGGCGTCCTTGGCTTGTCGGATACCGCCGTCCGCTCAGCCCTTCACGAAGCCCAGACCGATTTCGATCGTGACCATCTCAAGTTTCATGAGGTTGAACTTCACGTGGGAGGTGGTCGTACACTGGGCTGCCACCTGGATGGAGCGAGGCTCTGCACGCGGCCTACGGACGAGAGGTTCGCAGCCGTGCGGAAGGGCCTGCGATGTCTCCTCAGGCAGCGCAAGGTTGCCGGGTGGCAGCTCGAGATGGTGCTGGGCCACATGACGTTCATGGCTTTGGTTCGGCGCGAGCTGCTGTCTATCTTTCACGCAGTGTACGCTTTCGTGACGAGCAGCTATCACACCTTTTCAGTCCTTTGGCCCACTGTTCGAGAGGAACTGGAGTGCTTCTTGGGATTGATGGTGATGCTCGAGGCTCGCTGGGACCGCGACTGGATGCCTTTCGTTTACTCGTCGGACGCCAGCCTTTACGGATACGGCGTCGCAGAGGCGGAGTTCGACTCTGCCCAGGTGGCTCTAGTCGGCCGCATCTCGGAGCTGAGTCGGTGGCGTTTGGGCGCTGGTCTGGCTCGTCAGCACGCCTTCGAGAGTGCCGGGTTTCTTTTGAACTCAGAGACGGGCGAGGTTGTCCGCGACGCCGAGGGGGCGCCGAGGCGGCTCGACTCCGAGCTGCTGGACATCCTCAACAGCGAGCGCTGGGAGTGCGACCCGGGGTTCCCCGAGGTCCCGCATGAGCTGCTTCACGATTCCCACTGGAAGACCGTGATGGCAGATCGCTGGGTTTTTGCTGACGATATTCTGAGGCTTGAGGCCAGAGCACTGGTGAAGGCTGCCTCTCGTGCGGCCCATTCTCAGCCAGTCAAAGACTGCCGCGTCCTCCTACTGGGGGACAATCTCTCGGTAGTGCTCTGTTTTTGTCGTTTCAGGTCCAGGGATTTTCGGCTGCTAATTCAGGTCCGACGTTTTGCTGCGCTCTGTCTGGCGAGAAACATCAGATTTGTTGTCCGATGGATACCAAGCGAGTTCAACTCTGGCGATGAAGGCAGTCGGAAGTTTGATCCAGAATATGACAGCTCCAAGACCCTCGTATCCCATTTAGGCTCAAACCAGGCTTCGGGTCCCGTGTCCTCAGGCTCCTCGCGGCAGTGCGATGGAGGGGGCCCAGCCGGCCTCGCCGGGCCGCCAGCGGACGCTGCAGCGCGAGAGCCTGCCGCCGCGGGCGCCGGCCGCGGGCTCCCTGCAGGAGCCGGCGGCGAATGCGCCTTGCAGAGTGCGCACCCTGAGCCCGGGGGCGGGCGCGAGCAGCTCTGCGGCGGCCCCGCCGGCGAGGCGAGCGCGTGTGCTGGACGCGTCCCAGGGCCTGGATGCGAGGCTCGTGGCTGCCGCCCCGCCGCGCTGCCCGGCGCAGACGGACACCGTGGAGGCCTTCCTCGAGACGCCGGCGGGCAAGCTGATTCCAGCAAGCGCCGGCGTCCCCGCGGCGGCCGTGGACGCGGGCGCCTCACAGAGCTACGAGAGCAGCGACGTGGAGGAGCGGCGGGTGGTGACCGCCTCGCGCCGGAACCTCGAGCTTCGGGGCAAGGCTCGCGTCCGCAGGGCCATCCAGGCCCGCGGCGGCGACATCTGGAGGCACGGCCACAACACGGGGCTGAGCTACTTGGAGAAGCGCTCGGTGGGGGCCAGGTCGCTGGAGACCTACCGAGAGTGCGCCCTCGCGTTCTGTGCCTGGGCAGGCTTCTTGCTGACAGCCATGCCCGCGTCGGCCGTGCTGGACGTAAAGTTGGTCGAGTACATGAACAAGCTCTTCCTCGAGGGGGTCAAGAGCTGGCGTGGAGAGAAGCTCATTGCTGCAATGATGTTCTTCCACCCGGACTATGGGAAGGCTGGTGGCCTCTACATGCCACGTGCCCTTCGTACTCTCAAAGGTTGGAAGCGGCTCAGCCCATCAAGATCGCGGAAGCCCTTGGTGTTCGCGATATGGGCGGGCATCGCGGTCGAGTTGGCCAGGCTGGGCGCTCCTCTCGCCGGGGTGATGGTGCTCATCATGGTGGAGTGCTATCTTCGACCCGGCGAGATGCTGGGGCTGACGTCGAACTCGTTCCTGCCACCTTGCAGCCACGCCGTGGACAACTGGGTGCTGCTCCTCTTCCCGGAGAGCGGCACGGCGCGCAGCAAGACGGGGTCGTCGGACGACTCGATCCCGATCGATTCAGGAAGGATGGCCTGGATGCATCACATCTACCGGGCCCTTCGCGATCGAGGGTCGTCTCAGCCGCTGCTCGGCCTGACCTACCCGCAGTTCTTGGCGCTGTTCAGGCGGGCGGCTCACAACATCGGGGTCGACGCGGTGCCCTACCAGGGGAGGCACTCCGGGGCAAGCCTGGACAGGGCCTCGAACCGCCGGACTCAAGAGGAGGTCCAGAAACGCGGGCGCTGGGCCACACTCACCTCGGTCAAGCGCTACGAGAAGGCGGGCAGGCTGAACGAGTCGTGGGAAGGCCTGTCGGAGCTCACAAAGTCGTTCTGCGTGGCTGCTCTGAGGGTGATGGAGGATGTCATCCTTCACGGCCGCCCCGCACCCGTTCCAGCATCCCAGCGCCCCACGGCCTGAGCAAGGCCGCCGCCTGCGCCGTGCTCAAGGCGCAGAAGGCTCCGTATCTCCTGGATCTCTTCGCCGGTGGTGGAGGGGTCGCCGCGTGGGCTCGCAAGCTGGGGGTACCTGCCATCAGCTTAGACCTTCGGCAGGGTGCTGATCAGGATGTGTGCAGTGCTGCCAACCTCCGCATCATCGAGGATCATTTTCGCCGTGGTCTCATTCGTGCTGTGATGATTGCGCCTCCGTGCGCGCCCTTCTCGCTGGCCCGGAACAGGTACCCCGTCAGGAGTGCCCAGTTTCCTCAGGGCCTACCACGATTGCGAGCCCATGATCGTGAAACAGTAAAGATTGGAAACTTATGTTTATCTGTCGCAGTCTACATCATTCGGTTGTGCGTTCATTTCAAGATCCCTTATGCTATGGAGAATCCAATGGGCTCGTACTTGTGGCGGCAAGATAATGTAGCCGCTCATGTTCTTCCGCACTCGTGGGCTATAGACCTGCATCAGTGCGCTTTCGGTGCTCATTGGAGGAAATCCACGCGCATTGTCATCGGCTGCCCTACCGAGTCAGGCAACCTGGCTATCATTTTCCCGGATCGCCTCAGATGCCACGGGAAGCATGGTTTCTGCTCGTTCCGTCCTGGTCATAAACATTTGATTCTGGAGGGTAAAACGATGACCTCGAGGGCCGCCCAATATCCTTATCGTCTGGCAAAGTTCCTCGCAAAGATCCTACTCGACTTGTAATATGTGCAGTGCTGCGTTCTTCGTTTTCTTCGAGGCTTCCTCGCACTACATCAGGGTTGACGCCTTCCCGCACCTCCGTGCGGCAATGGTCTGGGTACCGCTGCGCTGAGAACTTCGACTGTGCCAAAGAGTTTGGATTTTTGTATTCTGGCTTCTGTCTTGCACGTCTGACGGCTCTCGAGAACCTTGGCGGAATCCATTCGGTATCAGATTGCACCACCGAAAAACAATCACTAGCATGTTTGTGCGATGCACGGTCTTGCTATGAGTGTTTAGTCTGTTGCACCCCTGCAGTTATCACCCGTTTCCATAACTGCCTGGGCTCAAGCTTGCCCGCCCTCGGCCACCCTGGACCTGTGTACATAGTGCACAAACCTTTCACCTCCTTCTACCCCCTAACGGGAAGCGGATTTTTGTATTCTGGCTTCTGTCTTGCACGTCTGACGGCTCTCGAGAACCTTGGCGGAATCCATTCGGTATCAGATTGCACCACCGAAAAACAATCACTAGCATGATTATGCAGTGTTGTGTGTGTTTGTGTCACTGCGGTTGGGCAGGCAGGCGCTGGAATCGAAAAGCTCGCGTGCACCATAGCCCTCCCGATCGTCGTGCGATGTTGCCTGCATTACGTGCGCGGCGTGTGTGCCGCTCCCCCTCGTCGACCCACCTCTCATGAAGAACAAAAGCACACTGGGGCACGCTGCGCAACCGCTCGCACCCAACCTAAGCGCAAACATAACAAAGCAGCTGCAAACAGGAATCGCAGCATCTCGAGCAACTCGCACGTTCCTGCATCCAGGCTTCTACTTAAATATGAGGCTGGCGAAACTGCTGGCGAACTGCGTGGGCATCCCACAAGAACTCATCATTTCTTGCCCTGCGTGACCTCCTCGACTTTCGTGGACAGCGGCAAGGGCAACTCACCGTGAAGCGGCTTGGGCAGGAAGGACATGTGCGATTTGACGTTGCGCTTCAGCTTGAGAGGCTGGTCAGCGAAGTCGCGAAGGCAGATGAGCAGCATCCCTTCGCAGTACGAGATCCCCAGGCGGTTGAGCACGCCCACCGCTCTCGCCATCTTCTCCGCGCGACCCTCGTCCACGTCAAGGTGCATCTTCATGGCGGAGGTCGCAGCCTCCATCCTGTGATTCAAGCTGTCGATCTCGGTCTTCGCTTTGGACGGTGAGCAGTTCGGGTAGAGCGATGTCTTGGCGCGCTCGTGGTAGTCGGGCAACTTGGACGGGTCGTCGGTCGAGAGCCCGTCATGCCACTTGCCTGAGGCGCACCCCCAGACGAACTCTCGAGCGAGCTTGGCGGCAGCATTCGCGAACTTATCAACGTGCGCAGTGCAGTCTAGCTCCTTAGCCTGCGCTGCCATGTCATTCACCTCGTCGCACCAGCGCTCGAAGAACGCAGGAAAGATGTCACCCTTCGCCTTGGGATGTATCCGACTAGACGCGCTTCCACGTCCAACTGGCAACACTGAGCACTCTGCTCTTGAGCAGACCCCCTCGCACCCGATCTACATTATCCTACTCCTTCCTCAGAATCCCCCCTCATCTTCCCTCCTGCTGGTCCCCCGCATGTCGTCATTACTACCCCTCGTATCTTGACCATTCCGCCCTTTCTCCGACTCCTCCTCCCTCATCTCCCATAATTCTCCTTCCTACACCCTCTCCCTCTGGAGCCCTGGGTAAACTGCAGCGTTGCACAAGTTGGATTGGAATACATCCAGCACGAAACACCCTCCACCTGAAGCATGGCCTCCTTCGCCGCCACGAAGCGCTTGAGGGCCACGGAGCTTTTGTCGGCCATGATGCGCTTTTCGGCGTCGTCGCCGAGCTTCATGTAGTTGTACACGTTGGTGAAGTCCCACTGCAGGCCGCTCAGCGTATTCAAGGCCGTCTTGGTCGCTACCATGTCGTGGCGCACTTCACCCACGACGTCCAGCAGGATCGAGCAGAGCTGGCACTGGCTCATCATGAAACTGCAGGTGCCCTCCACGAGGTTGTAGTCCTCGCCCTTGCCCATGTGCAGCATGGTGTTACCCAGGAAGGCGTAGATCGCGTCCTCGACGCGCTGGTTCTTCGTCGTCACGCCGAAGTCGATGTAGGTCTTGGCCATCCCGACCAGGCTGCTTACAGCCCCCTGGCGGGCGTCGCGAGGGGCCGTGAAGCTGAACGAGCCCATGGCGTCGCAGAAGCTGGTGGTATGGCTGTCCACCGTCTGTCTCTTAGAAGCGGCCTCTACGAAAGCGTTGAGCTCGTCGGCGAAGGGGATATCGAACTTGGCATCCTTACACGTCGTGAGCAGCTCCCTCAAGTTGGCTGCCATATTCTGTGGAAGCGTATTCTTCTTGACGGAGTCGAGCGCATCTGTCAGCACTGCCATGGTAGAGGTCTCGAGGCAGTCTGACATGCTTTTGAGTTGGGCACTGCGTATCTTATTCTCCGCTCCGAGCTTCGTCTTCCAAGCATTCAGCACGATGAGGCTGTTGTCCTGGAACCCTCGGGTGATCTCGAGCTCCGTCAGCTGCTTCTGGCTCTCAGCCAAGCGGGGCATGATATCATCATAGTGGGGCTTGCAACGCATGTATTCCGCAAGGAGGGTCTTGTAGTGGCCGTTCTGCTTCATCGTTGCGATGACGCTGAGTTCGCCTGGCTGCAGGTTCGCAGAGGCCGCCTGAAGCTTGTCGAAGTCTTTGTTGGTGGCCTGGAGCTCGCGCTGCTGTTCAATGTCAGGCTGTATGACCACCGCGATGCCACGGAGCATCGAGAGCATGGTGTCCCCCGACTCCTCGTAGGGCTCGAAGTCGAGGTTCTCCTCGTCGCTGGCCTGCGAGATCATAGTGATGATGTTCCTGATCACCCTCAGCAAGCAGTCGAAGCTGCTGGCACCGTCCTTGAGGAGCGGTATGATCACCTTCTTCAGCACCGTATCCATCATCGTAGCCATGAGGTCCTTCGGCGAGCCATCCATGTGGCGCACACGAGGCTGCAAGGGGTCAAACGTCGCCTCCTCCCCAGGTTTCGGCCACGCCTGGACCATGTCGAGCAGGCTGGCCACACGGGTCTCCAGACTCTCTGTCGTGTTCTGCGACCAGTCCGCGATAGCACGTGCCGCGCAGTCGTTCTTGGCCTTGGTGGGGAAGTCGATGCCCTTCTCCTTGAGCTTGAAGAGCAACTCGTCGAGCGCGGGCCTCGCCATCGTGAACCAGGCATTCTCGGAGATGAGCTTCTCGATCTCCTGGTTGAGATCGGCGTGCTCCCTCATGCTGTCGCCCTCGCTCCGCCCCATCTGGTCCGCTTCGGTTGCGTAGAGCCTCAGAGTGTTCCTTTGCCTTCCAAGAGCCTTGCTGCCTGTCAGGGCCAACGAGTGGGATACCTTGTGGACCTGGAGCTGCCACTTCGCCTTGACGGGGTCCGTCTGCATGAGCTCGGCGAGGTCCACGCTGAGACCGATGTCGTCGCCCGCCACCGAGACCGCTGCGCCCCCAGCAGGCTGCTGAGGGCTCTGCTGGTTGCTCCGACGGTCGTCGGACATGGCACCCTTCGCACTCGGGCTGCCGCGAGGCGATGCCATTGGAGATGACGCGGCAGCTGCTGGAGCTGACCCAGTCGACCCACGCATGGCTTCCTCTGGGAAGTCGGCGTCTCCCGCGAAAATGGAACCCTCTTCCTGATTGGGAGATTCGATCACATCTATACTTATACCTTCCTGACCCCCCCCCCTTCCCTGACACGAGGCCCAGGCGGTCCGGAATAACTGATGGGGGTCGGTGGCATCCTCAGATGGGCATTGATGTGATTCGGATCCCCCGCTCCTCGAGTAACCGCTGTTTCTCTTCTGCCATCTGCTTCTTCCTGGCGGCCCTCTCGAAAAGGGTGGCGAGCGAGATGATCGGCGCACCGCTGGGGCAGTACTCGGCCTTCAAGCCGCTCACGGACTGAGCGTACATCTTGGCGGGCTGCTCCATGTGGATGGTGGCGGAGCTGCGAGACTTCGACTCCGTTTTCTGAACGGTCTTCGTGCGCGAGATCACGAAAACACGGGGCGCACCTTCTGTCTCTTCCGTCAAGACGCCTAAGACCTCCTGGCCTCCCTCAGTCCATAATTTCTGGCACTTGTGCTGCAGCTGCTCAGGCATGTACCCCGCCTTCTCCCAGATGTCGCTCCTCGTGTAGAAGCCGACGCGCCTCTCGCAAGACGCGGCCTGGGCAGTGTCCACGTGGACGTCGGTATCAGGAAACTTGGAAGGGTACACGTCCTGTTCCACTCGGTGCTCGTGAGCTGCGTCGAAGAATTTGGCAAACCCCTCGTCAGTCTCGGTGAGCTTGGCAACCTCCTCGTCCGTCAAGTAGGCGTAGCCGATGGAGTAGGTGTCAAAGTGATCCCCGCACATGATCTGGAACCGCTTCTTCTCAGCGGCCGTCAATTTTTTCGAACACGAGTTGATGGCGCAGACCGTTCTCTGTGCCCTGGCTACTTTTGCCTGGCGGTCCGTGACCTCCTTCAGCTTCTGTTCAACAGCTCGCTTGCTTCCTGCAGTCCTGGCGGAGGCCCCGCCCAGCGATATGGCGGTGCCCCCGCTGGCAACGCTCTGGTTCGATGGCGCAGGAGCGTCAGCGGCCCCGCCGTCGCCGCCCATGCCGAGCGATTTCTGGATCACCTTGCGAGCCTTTCTCGCGGCCTCGCCCATCCGTAAGCTGGCGGGAGCCGGTCTGCAAGCTCTCGGGCACAGCGAGCACTGCAACTCGCGGAATGACGATTGCAAGGGATGGTTGGGCCAAAACAGGCTGCGATGTAGGAGGAGAGGAGGGCGTTAAGTTTTGCCTGGCAGGGGTCCACAAGGGGGAACTTACGGGGTCCGCTTGTGTTCGGGAGCCTGGCGGTCGCATCCCTCCCCCTCCTCTTTTGTCATCCCTCCTGCTACCTTCTCTTCCTCCCTCATCGGGCATCCCTCCTCCCATCGCGGGCACTCGTCTCCACCTGCCCCCGAGGCCCCATGCTGGCCCCTCGTAGGCTAAGACAGTAATCGCTGGATCTGAGGGAAGCAACCGTGGGCGAAGGCACGCAGCAAGTCAAATCCACAGCCGCGTGCACATTTATCATGAGACGGAAGGGGGACTTAGAGTCTTTCGGCAAGACCCTTTGTGATGTCACGATCCGCCCCCTGCCTGTGTTAGGTGCGCTTGGAACCAGGGGAGTCGAAGGCACTTGATTGGGCGCCGCGACGTCCTTGCCGCACCTCCCCTCCTTCCCCTCAGCCCCGATGCAGAACGTTAGCGTGCCTCTAGGCAGGGACAGTCGAGGAAGTGGAGGAGGGCGATGCTGCGGAGTGGGATGGCAAGGATCGTGATGAGGATGGCACGGATGAGGTCCACGAGGATAGAGATGGTGAGAACCAGGCAGGGAAGGTGAATGATGGCCAAACCCCAATCATAGGAAACGAGCTTCCAAGACTACCCTAATTGTTCTTAAGGCGTACATTGACCATGATCCTTGTTTGTTGCGCCGTAGCCGATACTTCCTCATACCACCCCTCCCCCATTCCTCTCGCCTCCTCGCCTTTACCCGCATCCCCCAAGCCCTCGTTTATGATCTGCATCTGTCACATCGTT
>CAUYUJ010020517.1:136570-155298 GCA_963575745.1 Prorocentrum cordatum | reverse complement strand
GCCTGCGCCCATGTTGCGGAAAGTCCGCTGATCTCCAAAGTAAAAAGGCCCCCCCACGACAAATGCGTGCGAATCCCGAATAAATTGCACCACGTCGTCCCGGGTTTGAGAACACAGGCCGGCTCGAGCCGACTGGTAACACCATTCGGAGCCCGGAATACAAAAGGACACGCTGTCAACACTGGGCGCAGTGGGTTCAGCCTCCGCAGGGGGTCCACGTTTAGGGGGTGGGGGTCCGCGAATTCGACGGTTCATTCTGCTGAGCCCCAATGTGATCATCCCCAGGGTCGACTAATTCATCTTCGGCGTCCCAAAGGGCAGGACTTCCATCGAAAGGACATTAATCTTGCTGTGCGTCTGGGGAAGGAGCCGAGGCACCTCCTTCCCTCTGCTGCGGGCCCAGCAACTCGCCGAACAAGAAGCGTCGCATGCGGATCTGAAGGCAAGGCGGGCCTTCTCGCGCGCCTGCTGACGCTCTAGCTAGGACTGACTCGAGCGGCTGCCTGGCCGAGGGAGGGTGCCAGGGCGCCTGACTTGCGGAAGCTTGCCGGCGAGCGACAAACCACGGGCGATGAGCTGGCGCCCGAAGCCTGCAAGGGATATGATGGATCCGCAATGCGCGCCCCATGGCAAGTCAAGCTTGGCAACGACTGCTCTCAAGCACGAGCGTGCCGAATGGCTGACAGCCAAGAAGTCGGTGTGACTGCTACCTGTTCCCGTGACGCAAGTGGCCTTGATGTCTGCTGTGACGGTCACTGCGTCCAAGCGCTCTGGAAACCTAGCCTTGTTGAGTTCCGCTGGGCCCATGTGGGAATCACCCAAGATCATTCATGGGAGGGCCAAAGAGGTGACGAACGCTCCTAGCTTAGTAAGACGCCTTGCGTTGTCCCTTGCAAATCTTTGCGAATGCAGCCCGTAGAACAACACGATAATAATGTAGTAGCCCTGCATGTGCACAGTGATGGGAGGAACCCGTCTAGGGCGTGGCAGGAGGGGGGAGCGAGATCGGGAAGGGACTGAGCCGAACCTGCCGAGACAGCCTGCCTGTGTCTTTCCGAAAAAAAAAGAAGCCTCTCCCCCCTCGTTCGCGCGGGCGGACTGGGCCGTGGACGACTCGTTCCTCGAAGGCCGAGCAGGGTTAAACAGACCAGCGGTGCGAGAAAGCGCGACATTCCTTGGTCAATTTAGGAGGGGGAGGAGGAGGAGGAGGAGGAGGAGGAGGAGGAGGAGGAGGAGGAGGAGGAGGAGGAGGAGGAGGAGGAGGAGGAGGAGGAGAGAGGACGAGAGAGGACGAGACAGGAAAGGGGAGAGAGGCAATGTAGGTGCTGCGCTCGAGCCACATCTGACGTTCAATCCTTCCCGTCCACCCTTTCACAGTGCGTTGAGTTTCCTCTATCCGCAGACGTGTGGCATAGCTGACCCGGAGAGGGCAGAGGGGACAGGAAGGATGCTATATGACGGACAGGCGGAGTTGGATGTGGCGGAGCAGGCGACGAGCCAGAGGATGAGGATGCAGATGTTGAGGAGGAGGGGGCGAAGGAGTTTGAGAGGAGAGGGGATAGGGGAGGACAGACTGGTGAACGAGACGAGGACGAGGAGAAGCAGGAGGAGGGCGAAGAAGACCAGGAGGACGAGGATGAGAGAAGAACTAGGGAAGTTGCAAGGAGGAGGATGAGTAGGACATGCCCGAGAGAGGTCAGAAGAGGGTGGAAGTAGGAGAGACGAGGATGCGGAAGAACATGAGGGTAGCATAATGGTTAGGCGGAGAGGGAGAGGCAGACGATCACCTAGTGAGGTGGATGACGATGATGATGCTGCTGCTGATTATGATGCTTGTGATTATGATGCTGACGTTTTTCATGTTGATAATGTTGACGATGTCGATGCTGATGCAGATTATGATTAGGATGCTGATGGTGGTAATGATGATGCTGCTTGCGATGATGATGGTGATCTGATGATGCGGCTGATGGTGCTGATGATGCTGGTGATTATGATAAGGACGACGACGTTGCTGAAACTTATGCGGATGATTATTATGTTGACGGTACGGCAAGGTATTTCTATTGCTGGTGATGATGACGATGACGATTGCGCGTGCACATGTGATGATTCCGATGATGACGATGATGATGATGCTGCTGATGGTGATGATGATGCCGATGCTGATGGTGATGATGCTGATGATGACGATGACGACGATGCTGCTGATGATGATGCTGATGCTGGTGATGATCATGCTGATGCTGATGATGCTGATGATGATGCTGCTGATGATGCTGCTGATGATGCTGCTGCTGGTGATGCTGATGCTGACGATGATGTCGAGAATGATGCTGCTGCTGATGATGATGATGGTGAGCATGATGATGAGGATGCTGCTTCTGCTGCTGATGATGCTGATGCTGATGATGATGATGATGATGATGCTGATGCTGATGCTGATGCTGATGCTGATGATGAAGATGATGATGATGATGATGATGATGATGCTGTTGCTGCAGCAGCTGCTGCTGCTGATGATGATGACTATGATGATGATGCTGATGACGATGATGCTGATGATGATGATGCTGCTGATGATGCTGATGCTGATGATGACGACGATGATGATGATGCTGATGATGATGCTGATGATGATGATGATGATGATGATGATGCTGATGCTGCTGCTGCTGCTGATGATGATGATGATGATGATGATGCTGCTGCTGATGATGATGATGATGATGATGATGATGATGATGATGATGAGGTGCTGATGAGGAGGAAGAGGGAGCAGGAGGAGCAGGGGGAGCAGGAGGAGCAGCAGGAGGGATGGAGTTTGTAGATGACGGTTTTCAATGACTTTTGGCCCATCCGTCCAGCGTGCTTGGGTTGTGGGAGGCGCAGGAGGAGGAGACAAAGGAGGAGGAGGAGAAGGATGAGGAGTAGAAGGGGGAGGAGTAGGAGGAGGAGGAGCAGTAGAAGAAGGAGGAGTGGAAGGAGGAGGAGGAGGAGCAGAAGGAACAGTATAGGGAGGAGGAGGCGGAGGAGGAGAAAGAGGAAGAGCAGGAGGAGGAGGAGTAGAAGGAGGAGGAGTAGAAGGAGGAGCATGTGTGGCACTCAGCCTTTTAGGCTCGAGCGGCGTGCCGGCCGTTTGCCACACGCCACGCCGCTCTGCCACGGCCGCCAGGCCGCTCGGGGGCAGCAGCTGCAGCAGCTGCAGCACCCGGCGGCGCGGGGCTCTCCGCCCCTCCTGCTCAGCCCTGCCTCCTGCTGCTCCTCCTCTCTGCACGCCCGATATGGGTACTGAAAGAATGGGTACGATGCCCAACAGCAGCTCTTGTTCATTCTGAACAGAACTCGCTGTCCACGCCGCCGCGGCCTGTGTCCTTTTGAGACAGGAGGCCTCCCGCCCAACAGCGGCCGCTGTTGGTTTGGGACAACACTTGCTGTTGGGCATTGTACCCATTCTTTCGGTACCCATTTCGGGTGTCCAAATCCTCGGCATCGGCGTCCCAGTCAGCGTCCCTCTGCTGCTCCCCCTCCTCCTCCTCCTCCTGCTCCTCCTGCTCCTCCTGCTCCTCCTCCTCCTCCTTCTCCTCCTCCTCCTCCTCCCTCTCCTCCTCCTCCTCCTCGTCTCCTCCTCCTCCTCCTCCTCCTTCTCCTCCTCCTCCTCCTCTCCTCTCCTCCTCCTCCTCCTCCTCCCTCTGCTGCTCCTCCTCCTCCTCCTCCTCCTCCTCCTCCTCCTCATCAGTTGCCATTTTGGCTCAAGTTCGGGACAGTCCCGTTTTGAGTGTGGCGCTCCTCCTCCGTTGCCATTTCGGCTCAAGTTCGGGACAGGTCCGTTTTTTGGTGAGGAACATTCCGTTAAGGTCTGTCCAGCTTTCGACAGCTGGAGGGCATCTTTCTCCCCATTCTTTCCCCATGCCCCATGGCACCCCAGCTGCGAGCTCACAGAGCTCCGCGACATCGCTGCGACCATCGAGGAGGCTCCCACCTTCCCCTCTCAGGAGATTGCCGACAGAGGCAACGGCAAAGGTGGCGCCCGCGCGGTCTCGTGCAAGCGTCACCCTGATCCTCTCCCCATGACGCTGAGCAGGATTCTCGTTCCGACTGCGACATGGACGAGTTCATTCCCGACGGGAACGTTCGACAAGTGTGCTGCGAGGAGTTCGAGGTCATGCGCGAGCCATCTCCGCTGAGGTCAGTGGTGCCGTGTCCAAGACTGCCGGCGACAACCGCGCGACGTTGCTCAGCATGCTCTCGGCAATGCAGGCTGAGGTTGCCAAGCAGTCCACCAGCGTTGAACAGCAAGTCTTGTCCGCCCTCGCCCCCTGGCTCGATGCAGTCAGCCGTGGGCTTCAGGCCCAGATCGACGCACGAGAGGCCCCCGTCAACGATGCGAAGGCGGGGCTGGACAAGCAGGATAGCGAGATCGGCTCTCTTCGTGAACAGTTCGTCGACGCGAACTGGCGCTTGCAGCAGGACAGCCTCGCCCCGCGGTGCCCTCTCCTTCCCCTTTCGGCCGCCGCGTCGACCCCGCCGTCGTCGCTGCCGTCGCCCAGAAGCCCACCGCCACTGCCAGTGTGCAGTTGTCGCTCGCTCCATGGATTCGCTCGCTGGGCTACGAGGGCGCCAAGTGTCGGCATCGAACAGCGCGGGGGGCCCCCAGCCAAGAGTTATGAGGGAAAGAAACGCACAGACACAATTAATCGGCGATTCCCCAGAAAATATGGAAAACTATGGGAAGTGGGGGGGAAGACAAAAACCCAGAAAATATGGGCAAATATGGGGAATCTTTTTATTTGTGTGTATGTCTTTGTGTGTCCCAGGGCCCCTTCAAAGAGGTTTGAGGTTCGCTTCTTCGGGCCTCCTGGCGCTGCCGTCCGCCAGGCGGCCGGCGCCATCTCCAAGCTTCAGGGTCGCACCTCCAGGGGCCGAGCGGCGCCGCGTCCGCCTCGGCCCCGACAGAGTCAGCGAGCGAAGAACGGTATAAGATAAACCTTTTCGCTGTCGGGGGCGCCTGTCCCTGGGCGGCTGGAAAGTTTATCCCCCCACGGTGCCACCGTAAGTGTGTATAGACTTTCCAGCCGCCCTGGGACAGGCGCCCCCGACAGCGAAAAAGTATATTTTTATACCGTTCTTCGCCCGCTGACAGAGGCGGCGAGCAGACCAAGACGGAGGTCGCCCATCGGAGGGCGAGGGCGCCTTGTGGGCCCCGGCTGCCCTGGCAACAGCGTGTTTGTCTCCGAGATCGGGGGCGCGGCGCTCTCGCGATGGGCCGGGGGGAGACCGTGCAGGTGGAGGTCCTGTGCAGGAGGAGGAGGAGGAGGAGGAAGAGAGAGAGGAGGAGGAGGAGGTTGGAGGAGACTGAGGAAGGAGGAAAGGAGAGGAGGAGTGGGAGGAGGAGGAGAGGAGGAGAGGAGGAGGATGAGGCGGTTTGAGGAGGAGGTGAGAGGCAGGAGAGGCAGGAGGAGGAGGAGGAGGAGGAGGAGGAGGAGGAGGAGGTGGAGGAGGAGGAGGAGGAGGGGCGCCGCGTAATGGCGGGGTCATAAATGGGGGGGTGGCGAGCGTGGTCCGAAAAGGTCCCAAGGAGCCTTCAAGCTCTCCCCCAGGGGGTTTAATCGCTTCCGAGGCGCCCCCAGGAACCCCACAGGAACCCAGCGCCTGGGAGCGCCTGGGAGCACCATTCCGGAGCCTTCTGGTTCAAGCGTTTCTGCTGAGATCGTCGTTCACAGCTTGCGCTGCACCCAAACGGTACCTAAACGTGCCCCCTGGGGCTCTGGAGGGGCCCGAAAGGGGCACGAAATGGGGACCTTTCTGACCCCCCCATGTGTGACCCCCCCCCATTAAGCCACGCCCAATGGAGGTCCTCCACGGCGACCCTCCCCCCCGCCGAAGATCCACGGGGACATCGCCCAGGTCCGCGCGCGCAGCGTGCTCGAGGGCGGGTTTCTCGAGGCGGCGAAGGAGATGGCCGCGCCCGCTGATCCGAGTGCGTGGTCCCCGTATGTCGTGCTGTGAGGCTCTTCGGGCTTCCCGCGCCGCCCCCTGGGGCGCTCTGGCAACCGCTGCGCTTCGCTAGTTACCTGGAGCGTTTGAGCCCTGCTTCAGGCCTGCGGGGAGAATGCTACTCTGCAGCGTGGGCACCCTGGCTCGGCAGCGACCGCTTGAAGATATCAGCTTGTTGCAGAAGGTCCACCAGGGCCACCGTCAGCACACTTCCTTCGTCCGCGCGATTGCGCAGGGCCCCCTCGCGTCCAACTTCTGTCTCAAAAATGCGCACGGCCATAACGAGGGCGGGGTTGATGTCGTTCTCCCCCCTCTCGCAGTTCGTGGCGGCGCGGGGCCGATTGAATTGCGGCGGGTGCTCGTTCTTGGGTGTGCGATTCTAGTCGCTGCTCGCGCTGCCGACGCGGTGCTGCAAGTCTTTAACGTTCACGGCCGTGGGCCGACGATCCCAGAGACGCAGTTCGTCTCCGACGAGATCCGCGCCGCCAGGGCCGAGGCCGCCAACAAGCCAGACTCGCTCATTGTGGTCGTCGGCGGCGACTTCAAGCTTGATTCGCACGACGCGGTGTCGCTGCGCATGCCTGCTGCCGCCGTGCTGAGAGGCGCTCGCCGGCGTCGCGCCCGCGCCCCCAAGTGGCGCGGTGCCCTGGCGCTGCTCGCCGAGGTCGAGGTGGGTGAGCCCACGCGCCATGAAAGACAGACAAACGCTGGTGCGATCATTGACACAGTCTTTTGCTCTCTCAATTGGTGGCAGTTGTGTCATATGTATGTTCAGGCCTGCACCCGGGACTCGGCTGCCCAGCTGTCGGACTGCCTGATATCGGATTACGCCGCCGTCGTCGCGGCGTTCGCCCCTCGCGTTGCTTGCCGGGCTGAGCAGCGGGCTGTCCATATCTTCCTGGGGCCCAGGCTTAAGAAGCTCCTCGAGGGCTTTGTGGAATGCACTATTCCGGGGGGAACTTAGGCGACGACGCTCTCGAGCTGGACATCTCGAGCCGCGTCCTGTCCGTGCCCGCCCCCCTGCTTCGGCGGGCATCCCAGTTTTAAATTCCCTCGGCTGAGGCCAGGCGTTCCCGTCGCCAAACAAGGACTTCCCCCTCCTCGCCTTGCGGGTCCGGGGCCCCCTCGCCGCGCCCCTGGCGCTCGTCGCTTTCTCGCGCTTGCCCGTCGGGGGTGTCCTCGCCCACCGGGGCCTCTTGTCGCGCGTGTTCTGGGTTCGGAGTGGGGCCATTCAAGGCTGAGAGGCTGCCGGGGGGCCTTATTCGCACTGGCCACCGCCGTGTTCCTCATTGACCTGGCGAGGTTACTCGGGCCCCCTGGCCTCGGCCCCGCGCGGGCCTGCGCCGATGGCCCTGAGGGTGCTCCGAGAGCTGCCCGGGGCCCGGTCCACGCAGTTCGGGCGATGGTGAAAGCGCCCAGCATGGCCAACCTCGCGCGCGACGCTGCCAAGTGCAAGCCTGCCCCTTCGCGCGGCCCCTTTTTCGGGGCAGTTGGCCCGCAGGGTGTCCAGCATTATCATGGCGTCGGCGGCCGCCGCTTGGGGCCCTCTTGAAGTGGCCCTGCCCCTGCTGCGCCTCGGCCCGCGGCTGGGCCCTGGGGCTGCGAGGGGCGCGTGCTGGCGCGGCCCCATGGCCGAGCTCCGTCCGAGCGCTCAAGCCGTCGGCAGGGGCGCCGCGCCTGCCTCTCTATCGGCGATGCCGCGCAACGCCCGCGCCGTCGCCGCCCTCTCGCGCGTCGCGCAGTTCTGCTTGCCAGCTGCGGGAGCGCTCCAGCCCGAATCTGTTCGCGCCCGTTTCTTTCGCCGCCCCCACCGGTGCGTTTTCTCTGGGCGCGCGGGCCGGGGAAGCGGGGTGGGCCTCGCTGCGCCTGCCGGGCGCACTCGGCCATCGCCCCCATCGCGGGAGCGGCCGCCCTCGCCTTTCCGAAGTGCGCGGGTGGTTGCAGCGGCTGAGGGGCCACGCGGACAACCGCGGCACTATTCGCGCGGTTGACATGGCGTGGACTGGCATGTCTCATCCTTCTTCGCGGCTCGCTCCTGCCCTCGTCGAGAACCGCGAGGCGGTTTCCGCGGGTCGTGGTCCACCTGGTCAGCTTGCCCCTCTCGCCCCCCGCGTTGCCGTTGCTGCGAGTGCCGCCCCGGGCTCGCGCCCTGGAGCTCGCCGTCGGCCTCGGCGCGCTGCCCGCCTCGTGCTTCGTCCGTTGGCCCGCGAGTCCATGCCGCTGACCGCGCTGTCCGTCAAGCGCCTGGCCGAGTTCGCGGGCCGCTGCCGTTGCATCCTCCTCAGGGCCAGTCCCTCGCGGCCCTGCGGCGATGCGCCCATGTTCCCGGGCCCGGGCTGTCCTTCGCGCGTGGTGTGGCGGCTGGATGACGCCAGCGCACATTATTTCGCCGCGCGGGCAGAGGCTGCGTGCGCGCGACATTTTGGGAAAGTTCGACTCGCTCCGTCACTCCGCTCGCCGCCTGACCCCGCGCCGCGCTCTGCGCAGATCTGTGGCGCAGCCTTTCCCGTTGGACTGGCCGTCTCGCTGGGGGCTCCTCCGGCCGCCCCGTCCATGCGTTCGGCGCGATGGCCGCCGCCTGCCGCGCGTGCAACGAGACCCGCCTCTTTGACGAATGGCCGCTCCAAACCTTCCAGCTGCGCAGCGTGGCCCTGGCGGGTGTCCGCGCTGCGATGCTGGCCACTCATGTGCGCGTTGGCGCCGGGGGGCGTCTACAGCTCGAGCGGCGTGACTACAAGCTGGTAGCGAGCTCCTCGTTGGACTCGACTTCATCCTCGATTTCGTTCTCAGCGTGCTCCTCACCGAGGCTCCCCCCGGCCGTGGTCCCCCTTTTCTGGCCGCAGGCCCGGCCGAGATTGCCGCGCCCCCTGGCTCGGACGTGGGCGCGACCCCCGTCCTGGCCACAGACCAGATGAATGTCTTTCGGGGATCGATGGTGCCCAATCGCAGGACGCGTCTCGACTGGAACTGGTTTTGCGGGTCCGACTCGGGGTGCTCCCCCCCCACAATTCACGGATTTTCTTTCGCAGGCCCCACGTCTCTCGCATATAGCTACCCCATGCGCTTCGATTGCCGTGTCGTGCTTGATCCCTCTTTCTCTCTCTCTCTCTCTCTCTCTCTCCCCTATGTCGACCTTGCCTTCATCGCTCCCAGTAGCTCCAGCGGGCAAGACAGGGCACCTCCTCCCCCCCGGTCCGCTCCCCTCGCCGAGAGCTGCCGCTGCGCGCGCCTGCCCCTCGCCTGCTTCCCACTCCAGCCGTCCGCCGTGGGCCTCCGCCGTGCCTGTCCTCGCCGCCGGCGCTCTTTTCCAGCAGCCTGCGGCGCCAGTCTGCGAGCTCTCCGTGGCCGACCGGTCGCTGGCCCGACGCTGCCGTGCGTGCTGCTCCTTCTCCCCGCCCGTCGCCCCCGATTCCTGCCGGTGCTCCTGCTGTGCCGCACCTGCTCCAAGAATAAAGTAAAGTCGCCCCCCCCAAATAAGTCAACGACTTGTTTTCCATCAGAAATTAAGAAACGGATTGAAAGATTAAGAAACTAGGTGGTTGTGAAAATAAGAAGGTTTTCTTAATTCCAGCACCTCTTGATGCTGCTGCTCCCGTGCCCAGCCAGCTGTGCTCCCAGGCTTCCCTCCCACTCGGTCCTTCCTTCTCCCCCGCCGTCTCCCCCGTCGCGCGCGCCCCGAGGGCCCTCGGCGCCCCGCATGCTTTGAGTGAAACAACGGCCCCGCGTGTTCTGCGGCGCACGGAGTCTCCCACATCGGCGTCGGCTTTGTCGGGTGCGGTTTGTTCGCGGGGCGCGCCCCGCCTTCCCTGCACCCGCCGCCGCGGGGTGTGTATGGGAGGACAGGGTCTTCTTTTTGCGCCCGTTTCCTCCTCTTCCTCCTCCTCCTCCTCTTCCTTCTCCTTTTCCTCCTTTTCCCCTCCTGCTGCTCCTCCTCCTCCTGCTCCTGCTCGTCCACCTCGTCGTCCTCCTCCTCCTCCTCCTCCTCCTGTTTCTCCTCCTCCTGCTCCTCCTCCTCCTCCTCCTACTCCCCCAGCGCCGCGCTTCTTTACACTACTGGCACTGAGTGCCGAGCCGCTGCGCTGCACGCGATGAGGCCGTAGCCTGAGACGAACTGGAGCGGGGACACTTGCCCTCTTCTCGTGTCTTGCCCGCTTGTGTGTTGTTGCTTGCCCTCGTCCTCGTCTTTTCCCTTCTTGGTACGGTCGTCCTTCCTCCTCCTCTCCTCTCCTAAACCTTTCCTCCTTCCTCCAACTCCTTCCTCCATCTCCCTCTCCAATTCCCTCTTCATCCTCTCCTTCTCCTCCTCTCTCTCTCCTCCTTCTCTCTCACCATCTTTGTCCTCGTCCTCCCGCCTCGTCCTCCTGATTGCCTCCTCCTCCTCCTACTCTCCTCCTCCGTCCTCCCTCCTCTTCCTCTCCTTCCTCCTCCTCCTCTCCTCCCTCTCCGCTCCTCCTTCCTTCCGCCGCCGCTCCGTCCGCGCTCCCTCCTCCGCCCTTTCCTCCTCCACCCCCCCCAGTCTTCCTCCCCTTCACCTTTTGTTTTTCCCCTTTTTCTTCCACCTCCGCCTCTTTCTCCTCTTTCCCTCCCCATATCCCGTCCCTTTCTTCTTATTTCTTCCTCCTCCTCCTGCGCCTTTCTTTTCTTCTTCCTCCGCCTCCTCTTCATCCTCCTCGCCCCCGGCTCTCTTCCTCCTCTCCTCCCCCCCCTCCTTCTCCTCCTCCTCCTCAGTCCTCTTCCTCTGGCAAAAGGCCAGGGCCAGCAGCAAGCAGCGCTGGTGGGTTCGCGAGATCTATACCAACCGCGTTTTCAGGTAGAACATCAGGTTAAGCTCGCGGCGCCAAGTGAGCCAAGTGCGCATTTTGTTCAGTTTTCGAAAGGAGAACTAACTCTCTTTACTCGCTCTTCTTTCTTTTTCCACGACGAGAAGAAAGAGCAACGCGATCCATTGATGAAGGCGCTGGAGCAGGGCGATAACAAAGACGCCCTTCACCCGTCGACACCAGTGGGGGCCCGCGGAGCACTTCCCCAGATGCCAGGCATCTGCCAGTGGAGATCATGATCGGCGAGGCCTTGAGGCCGATGGGAACGTCAATGTTCACAGGCCGCGCCCCGCGGGGCAATCTAGCACGGAAAGTACCTGGTGGCCGTGGAGGAGGGCGCCGTGCAGCATAAGCGGAGGCACGGTTCATCATGGACATCACAATTTTCTGATCGGCTGCGTAGATCGCACGTCCTGGGTGTGCCACAACGGCTCTCTTGGCTCGTCGTCGTCGCGGCGTTCGAACGCAAATCCTGGGTGTGCCATTGCGGCTATCTTGGCTCATCGTCGCCAGTTGCGTCTGATCGCAAGTCCTGGGTGTGCCACCGTCGCCACTGGCCGTCGCCACTGGCGTTAGACCGGAATCCATTACCTAAATTTTTCTCTTTTGATGGGATTATATGTCCATGCGCTCCTACGCGATGATCCCAGCTAGGTCTCGTTGGCTTCCGTAGCCATCCGCATCTACGCGACGATCACATAGAAGTTTCTTGGGCAGTGGACGGCTATGCATGCTACGACACGATGGGCAGCGTGAGTTGTCTTACTATCGATAACGGCAATTGCCATAGCTTGCCGCGAAAATTGGGTAGAACGCTCTCCCTGGGACCCTTGGGATTCTGGGCCATCGCGCGAACAATAGCACACAGTGATGGTGGGCATTGTAAAGCAGTGGAGGAGGTGTCCTCGAGGTGCTCACTCTGAGTGGATCTGAAGATCGGCCTGGCGTGGTGATGACGCCCGTAGCCACTGCCCCGCTCCCGCTTGCCCTGCACGTTTGGTGGCTTGCATGATTTTGATTGTTTGCTTGTCGCCACCGGCCGCGCCCCCGTAATGGCGCGACGGACTGCGCAACGACCCTGCTGGCTCGAAACAGGATTTGATGAGCGAGGTAGTGTGATGAGAAAGACATCGACCCCCACCCAGAGCAGCGTGCTGGATATTGTTTGTGTAACAAGAAATTGCCTGATTGTGCAGCGATAGAGAGAAATTTCCTCCTCCTCCTCCCTTTCCGCATCCTCTTACTTCTGTCGTTTTCCTGCTCCTCCTCCTCCTCCTTCTCCTCCTCCTCCCCCTCCCCTTCGTCCCCTTACGTCTGTCCTTTCCTTCGTCCTCCTCCTCCTCCTCCTTCTTCCCTTCCTCTCCTCCTCCTCCTCCTCTTTCTTCTGGCCTTTTCCTGCTCATGCTTCTTCAACTTTTCCTCCAACTCCTCATTCTGCTCTCCTCTTCCTCCTCCTCTTCCTCCTCCTCCCCCTCCTCCACCTCCTACTCCTCCACCTCCTCCCCCTCCTCCCCGTCCTCCTCCTCCTCCTCCTTGTCCTTCTCCCTCCTCTTCCTCCTCCTTCTCCTCCTCCTCCTCCCTCCTCCTCCTCCTCCTCCTCCTCCTCCTCCTCCTCCTCCTCGTCCTCCTCCTCCTCGTCCTCCCTCCTCCTCTCCTCCTCCGCTCCTCCTCCGCCGGACTCCGCCCCGCCTCCTCCACCTCCTCCTCCTCCTCCTCCTCCTTGTCCTCTTCCTCCTCATTCTCCTCCTCCGCGCCTCTCCTCCCTCCCTCCTCCTCCTCCCGCCTCCCTCCCCACATCCTCCTCCTCCGCGTCCTCCTCCTTCCCCTCCTCCTCCACCTCCTCCTCGCCCTCCTTCCTTCTCTTCCTCTTGCTCCTCCTCCTCCCTCTCCGCCTCCTCTTCTTTCTGTCCTTCTTCTGCTCCTCCTCCTCCTCCTTTTCCTCCACTTCCCCACTTTGCTCTTCTCCTCCTTCTTCCCATTCTCCCTCCCTCCTCTTCCTTCTTCTGCTCCTCCTCCTTTTCCTCCTCCTCCTCATCCTCATCCTCATCCTCATCCTCATCATCATCCTCATCCTGATCCTCATCCTCATTCTCATCCTCATTCTCATCCTCTTCTTCTCCTTCTCCTCCCCCTCATCCTCCTCCTCCTCCTCCTCCTCCTCCTCCTCCTCCTCTCCTCCTCCCTCCTCGTCCTCCTCCTCCTCCTCCTCCTCCCCCACTTCTCCTCCTTCCTCCTTCCCTTCTTCTCCTCCTCATCCTGCCGCTCCTCCTCCTCCTCCTCCTCCTCCTCCTCCTCCTCCTCCTCCTCCTCCTCCTCCTCCTCCAGGCGCGGTGGCTCCGTTGCGGCGCGGCTCCGTGCCTGGCGCCGGCTGGGCCCGCTCTGGCGGCCGGCGCCAGCTGCGGCGGCCTCCGGCGGTGCGCGCCCGGAGGGGCCGCCATCCGGAAGCCGATGGCGCCGGGGGTCGAGTGGGAGATCGGCTGCAGAACTGAGATGCCCCCAAATCGATTGGTTTGCCAGATCTGCGGAGAGTTCGTATCATGCCCGTAGATCGACGAACGTTCTCCGTATGAGCAAAGATTGGGGTAAACCAATTCTGTACTCACTCGATCTCCTATTCCAAGGGGTGGAGTGCACAAATCAGGCTCAGGATCGGGATGCATTGCCACAGAGCGTGGACAAAATCACGACGGGAGGCTTTTGGCGGTTTTCGGCCTCCAGAGGCGCTCGCAAGGCTTCGGGGCCGTCAATACACGACTCGGAATGAAAAGCTGGTCAATCGAGTGGGTCGAGACCTCCGGGTGTCGACGTTGTAGAAGAAGTCATGAGGTCGGAAATTCTGGAACGTTTTCAGAGTGTCCAAGAGCGCTCTGAGAAGGCCGCGGCGCCCGAGACACCCCTCCTTCTCAGAATCGCCGGATGTCAGAGATCCCCGATGTATCCCGATCTGATTTTTCCCGATCTTGACACCGTTCTGGCACCGCGTATGTCGGCGAGTCCGAGTTTGTCCCGAGCCGCACGAACGGCGAACGTATCCATACCCACGCCCTCGAGGTCTGGATGCCGGGGCGGGGCCCCGTGGATGCGCGGTCGCCCGGGTACTCTCCGCGCGGGACGTCTGCGAATCACAGACGCTGTAGCCGCGGAGTTGCGGCCCGGAGACCCACGTAGCGAGGCCGTGGATACGGATATGGTTTCCGCAAGCGAGCGTCAGTCCATGCAGTCTCGGGTCTCAAGGGACGGGGGTCAATGCAGAGGGGGGTCAGTGAAACCGCCGGATCTTGCAGGGTTCTGCAGAGCTACGGCTGCATTGACCCGCGCTTGGGTGCAGGATCCTGCAGCATCTTGCAGGATCCTGCAAAGCCTACCTGACCAGGGTTTGGATTGACCCGGGTCAGTAGAACCCCGACAGTCGAAGGAGGAAACTGCATACACATAATTTGTCGAAGGTCCGCGCGGATTTCTCGGATCGGCGCTGGCCCCCCTGGCGGCGCCTCCGGCGACACCCTTGGCGCGCTCCGCGCGTCAGGGGGGTCAGCGTCGACCTAGGGATTTCGCGAGGGTTTCTCGTTTGCTAGGATAAGCGTCTGTACAGTCAAGGCGCTGACATCAGGGACCTTTTGGATTCGGAAGTGGTTCTGTGTTCCCCAGTTTCTGCCAGGGCTGCTGAACTCTGACGCTCTCCGTGCACCCAGGGCTCCTGGGGCCAAAGAGGAGCTTCGTTCCCCTTCGGCGTTCTTCATGATAGCACCCCGACTGTAGGGAAAGCTTTTCCCGAATGGCGCGTTCTTGGAGGATCGGAGGTGGATAGACCTCCTACCCTGACGCGTCGATTAAGGAATTGGCCGTTTTCGGTTCGCGAGAGGGCGTCGCGGCCGTCATTTTTGCTGGTCCAGGTCCGTCGAATTCGGTCCCAGGCCGTTTTCACTAAGGAGAGCTTTACTGAAGGGAGGTTTGTCCACCGCCGAGAGGGTTCTGACATCGGCAAGAAAGGCCGCAGAAGCGTCCCAGAGGGGGGGGGGCGGGGAGCCCAAGACAGAGCAGTCTGGCGGCGGCCCGGCAGCCGCTTCGCCGGAAACGTCCTCACATCTTAATGCGAAGGCCCTACGGCCAGTATACCGCCGACCCTGAGAACGACGGAGATGGAAACGAGGGGGGGGGCAGGGGGAGGAGAATGAGTGGGAGGTGGAGGAAGGGTGGGGGAGGTGGATGAGGGAGGAGGAGGGGGGAAACGGATGTGGAGGAGAAGCACGAGGAGGAGAAGGAGGCAGAGGGGAGGGCAGCCGTTTCGCCCGAGACGTTCTCACATCTTATTCAGGAGTCGTGCTCTCGCCCCAGTGCTTGTTACGTTTTTTGGTCCAGACGGCCACGATCCCCTGTGACAAAGACGTTGAGGTGCACATCGCCGCG
The DNA here is from genome assembly GCA_963575745.1 of Prorocentrum cordatum. Classification (NCBI taxonomy): domain Eukaryota; class Dinophyceae; order Prorocentrales; family Prorocentraceae; genus Prorocentrum; species Prorocentrum cordatum. The sequence continues at coordinate 140,074 of CAUYUJ010020517.1, read as the reverse complement.
CTCCCAACCCTGTCCAGCCTGTCAGCGTGCCTAGGAATCCCTAGGGATGCCCAGGAGTGCTCCTTCTCACCAGCCGACTGCCTACTCCTCGACCTGCCTCTCCACCTTGGCTGCTATCAGGGTGCTTCGCTGGGGTAGTCTGGCCCTCCGGCACGCCATCAGGCCACAAGGCAGGCTCTCGCCAGCCCGGGTGCGGCGGTGGCGCTGGCGCGCGCCTCCGAAGTGGGGGGACCGTTTCGGGGCCATGGGCCTGCACAACAACAACCCACGGCGAGAAGTCCTCCGGGCCGCCAGTCGCGGGCGATGTTTCTCCCCCAATCCCCGAGTTTCGCCCGAAAAGTCTGGCCGCTCAGAAGAATGGGAAAACCCTGGGATACACCCCAAGGGGGCTATTCGGACGCACCCCTATCGAGAATGGACACCCCCCCATCGTATATCTCAGGGTTAGGCCCCAAATTTCTGGTCCATTCGGAAACCCCACGAAGCCTGGGATAGGGGTCGACATATCCCCTGTTAGCCAGGAGTACGAGTGGAATCGTTCAAAATATGCACACACGTCATTTCTCGGTGCTCCGCGCGGATTTCTTGGATCGGTGCTGGGTTCCCCTGGCTGCGCCTCGGACCCGCCTCTGGCGCGCTCCGCGCCGTCGGATATGAATGAGCCGTTGGACGAGACTGTAGATGAGCCGTTGGATGCGGTTGTTGATGGAAGTGGTGACAGCAGTGCGCCTGGCAGTGTACAAGGCAGGGTTTGTTTGGCATCTCCGTGGGGCGGCGCTAAACTTGGATCCCGAGAGACTCCAAGAACAACAAGGAGATAAGACATCAACTTTCGGAGCTCGGAGCGGGTTTCTTGAATCGGCCCTGTTGGCGCGGTCTACGCGCCAGGGAGGGGGTTCCAGCGCCGATCCAAGAAATCCCCGCAGACCTAGAAATTATGGTTTGCCGCTCTTGTTTCTCGAGAGTCAGGCAGCACCTGGAGCGACCGCGCGGTCTGATCGGGTCTGCCTGGAGGGCACTCCACTGGAGCCCCCCCCGAGAGGTGCAGGAGTCTGATGGCAGCTGCTCTGGCATCGCCCAGGGCGGGCGATGTCCAGTGCGGCACTCTGCTGGACCCCCCACTGGCGCAGGAAGGTGGGAAAGCGGATGCAGTTGCACGCTTGGCAGCACTCATGAGAAGTGGACAGGAGCAGATGAACGCAGGGGAGGCGGATGAAGGATACGATAGACGAGGGAGCGGGACGAGAAGCGGGAGACGCGGAGAGGGAACATGGAGGAGGCAGATAAGAGGAGGCGGGATATGACGCGAGAGAAAGGAGGAGGATTGATGAGGGAGTGTGGAGGGGGCATGAGGATGAGGAGGACGTGACGAAGCCCAGGAGTGTGGCGGCAGAACGCCCTAGTGGTGTGGCGGCAGAACGTGCTCCGTCGCGCAAGGAGGAGCACAGGAACAGCACGTGATTCACTCAACACCTGGACCCAATCACAAGGATGGTCGGAATACCCGAGGGCTCAACCGGAAAGAGGTTTGACACAACGAGGCCAATATCGATGAGGTCGACGAGGGATGGGGATGATGACGATGATGATGACGAAGGATGATGAGGAGGACAACAGCATGACGAGGAGGATGACCGAAATGGGGAGGATGATTGCGAGAAGGTGGTTGAGGAGTGCTAGGAGGAGGTGATGATGCTGATGATGATGATGATGATGATGATGATGATGATGGTGGTGATGATGATGCTGCTGATGATGATGATCATGACGATGATGATGAGGTGGAGGATGACGAACCAAACGAGGAGAGGAGACGGGTGATGAGGAGTAGTAGTCCAAGCATGGGGGGACAAGCTTCATGAGGATGAGTACGTGGAGTATAGAGTGGATGAGGAGGAGTTGCAGGGGCATGCTGGCAATGCTGATGCTGATGATGCTGCTGATGATGCTTGTGGTGATGACGATGCTGGTGATGATGATGCTGATGATGATGACGACGACGACAACCACGACCACGATGCCAAATCTGGAGGTGAGCATGATGAGATGATTGGCTGGTGAACATAGCGATACGAGGCTGGTGCTGTTGCTGTTGTTGTTGGTGTTGTTGTTGGATAGTTGTTGTTGTTGTTGTTGTGGTTGTTGTTGTCGTTGATGTTGATGTTGTCGTTGATGCTGATGTTGATGAGGCTGACGATGCTGATAATGATTGTACTGATGTTGATAAAGGTACTGATGGTGCTGGTGGTGCTGATGGTGCTAATGGTGATGATTTTGATGATTAAAAGGTGGATGCTGATAAAGATGATGCTGATGATGATGCTGATGCTGATGCTGAAGATGGTGGTGATGATGATTTTGATGATACTGCTGATGCTGATGATGCTGATGATGCTGATGCTGATGCTGCTGCTGCTGCTGCTGCTGATGATGATGATGATGATGATGATGATGCTGCTGCTGATGATGATGATGATGATGATGCTGATGATGATGATGATGATGAGGAGGATGATGATGAGGATGAGGATGAGGATGAGGATGAGGATGATGATAACGATGGTGCTGAACAGAAGCAGGGGCAGGAGCGGGTGGGGGAAGGTGAGGGCAGGTGACGAGGGTACTGGGGACGAGGATGATAAGACCTGGCATCGCTCGGACGTGTGCATGTCTTCCTCGGCGGGGACCATCGAGGAACATCCTGGAGCATCGTGGGGACAAAAGTGCACGCGCGAGAGCGCAACGTGCACGGGGAGTGGACGTCCGAGCGATGGCGAGTAGATAGCCAGCAGCAGCAGCAGCAGCAGGCGACGCTGCAGCGGGGTCGAGAGGAGCAGGCGGGCAGGAGTCAGGAGGGGAGAAACACACACACAGACACAACCAATCCTCGACTCCCAGGAACATACGGGAAAATATGGGAAGTGGGGGGGGGAAGACAGAAGCCCAGAAGATATAGGAAAATATATGGGGAATCCGGTTATATGTGTGTGTGTGTATTTCTTTGTGTGTCCTGTGGGGCCCCTTCACAGGAGGGCCGGCGGGCCGGCGGGCCGGCTCGGGAGCGGGATCCAGGGCGGGGGGGCTCCGGGCATAATCTTGCTCAACGGCTACTTGTCTTGTCGATGTCTCATCCCGTCCCCTCCTCTCCCTGAGCAGAGTGAACATGCGATCTTGATTCCTTTGTCGTCTTACCCCGATTCTCAGAGGAAAGACTGATCCAGGGCGGGGGGCGATGTTTCTCCCCCAATCCCCGAGTTTCGCCCGAAAAGTTTGGCCGCTCAGAAAAACGAGAAAACCCTGGGATACACCCCAAGGGGGCAATTTGGATGCACCCCTATCGAGGATGGACACCCCCCCATCGTGTATCCCAGGGTTGGCACCAAATTTTTGGTCCATTCGGAGACCCCACGAAGCCTGAGATGGGGGTCGACATATCCCCTGTTAGGGGGACTCCGGGCCAGCCCTCGCGCGCCCCGGGGGTGCGTGCCCCTCCTCCGCGTCGGC
>CAUYUJ010020517.1:110467-132967 GCA_963575745.1 Prorocentrum cordatum | reverse complement strand
TTTGAAAATTCGGGCCCCACGTCGCCGAAGCGCGTATCTGTAGGCGGATGCCTGCGTACATGTGGTGCCTCGATGTGACCTGGCTCCACGGGGCAGGGGGCGCGCGGACGAGGCCCAGAAAGTCGGAGTGAATGGCTTGCGCCTGTGGGCAGTGTTCGATGACGGCGAGAACCGCCGCGTGCCCTGCGGCCGGGGAAGTCCGCGGGCAATGCGAGCCCGCGGACCCCCAGAGGGCCGCAAACAAGTCGCCACCAGCTGTCAGTTTGATGACAGCCCAGCCCGCGATGTGGAATTCCGCGGGGCCGTCCATCAGGCAAGAGCCATCTGTAAAAACTTCGCCGGCAAACGCCTCCCGCACTGTAAGGGGGGCGTCCGCGCAGAAAAGCGGTAAGGCGTGGTGCCCGACCCGCGCGGTGGATTCACGGAGAAGCCAGGGAGTTCGAAGAATCCGCAGACGAGCGGGGAATTCCTGCGCCCGTCGTTTATGAGCTCAACGTCTGTCTGCTCCAACCACTCCGCTCTGAGCGGGGCCGAAAGGGGGCAGTGGTGCAGGCGGTGCGATGAGCAATCGGTCGGGCTGCCGCAAGCACAGACCGAGGACGCATCATAACCTGCCTGCTGCAATTTCCGCCCGGCCCAAACAGTCTGACACAAAAAAAAGACGGCAGAATGCCGGCCTCTTGCTTTGAGAGGCTCCCACGGTGGAGGACCTGCCGGGCGACCGACATATCTACGTTGGCTCCTGCCTCAAGACCTAGTTTCTGGCTGGCGACGTGCAAATGGACACCCTGCCGCGCTGCCTTCATTTTGCTCTCCAAGAATTTCGGGGGGAACATAGTGAGAGGCTACTGCTCGCCTGCCTGGTCAACAAAGGCAAGCGCAGTGCGCATGCCCCGCCCAATCCGACGGAGGGAGAGGATGGCAGCGGCGAGTGGACCACGCACGCTTCCCCAATCTTTCGGGGGCTTGGCCAGGATGGGGGCAGCGAGGGAAAGGAGGCGAGACATGGGGAAAGGGTTGTGTGCGGATCTATCTGCGTGGGCACGCCATGCAATCTTAGCCCAGAGTAGAGCCGGGGCCAGCCCTTGGCGCCGCGTCGGGTCCTCCAGCAGGGCCAGCGAAATAGAGCGAGAACGGTTGTCGCCGCGGGGGCCGGCGATGGCCAGAAAGAAAGACTGCAACTGGCGCAGTTCAGCCTCATCGACCCCGGTGACTTCTACACCATAGGTGCCGTGAGATTCCACGCCTGTGGTAAACAATTTGCGCATGTTAGTGCCGGCCCTCCGCAGAGCAGCTAAACGCCGCTTGCGCGATTTGAGCTTGCCCATGCGTTCTCGCAGTGCCGGGCGACGCGACTTGCGGCATCTTAAATTGCCCACGGCCAGGTCGACACCTAAGTTCTTCGCAGCCGGGGCCGCGCAGCCGGCGAGGGGGCCGAGCACTCTTGCCGGCCTCTTGCGAAGTCCGTCGGAATTGGCCAAGGTGATTGACTTGCGCGGAGCAATCGAGCAACCCAGGTCATGTTCAATCACCTTAACCGAAGAAACGGCACCTTCCTTTATCTCGCGGACTACAACGTTCGAGTCGTCATCAGTAACACCGATGTGAAGGTCATCTATAAAAAGGGAGAGGGGGGGCCGAGGATGCTCGACCTGCCAATCACTAAAAGGCGGATAAGTGTAGACTTGTACCAGGTAGGTGGCCCACGGGCACCCCGCCGCAATGCCGCGGGTGGGGTTCCCGGTGCTCACCGTCGCGCGCTCGTGCGCCACGAAACGCTGGGCCTGGTATTGGTTCAGCACGACGCAAAGAACGACTAAGGAAAAGTTAGCTGCCCGCGCCCTGTGCCACGGGCGCCTCCGATCCACATTTTCATAATAGTCGGACATGTCTTGCAACGGGGCGGCAGAGTGCGCGCATCTGCCCGCCGCTTTTGTCGACTCAGGTTCTAGGGCCTGCTGGAAGACAAGCTCCACGATGCTGCGACCCTTCTGGTGGCAAAGGAAAGGTTGTGGGTGAGCTGCCTCCCACTCCTGTGCAGTGAGCAGCCTGCACTTGGCCCGCGCCCTGTGCAGGGCGGGTATCAAGGCAATGCCCCGGGAAGCTGGGACCCCCAGCTGCTTCGACGCCGCTTTCTGAAGCAGCGTGGAGATTATCCCTAGGATCTGCGACGGGAACTGACCATGTTGCTCCACCGCATTGAAGAGGCTCACAACGACTTCCAGTTGCTCGTCGGCGAGCAGCGCCAAATGGCGGGGGTGAAACCCATCGAAAGTCTGGGCCGTGCCCATCGGAAAGGAGCGGGAGGCGGTCCGGATGCACTGGGGAGTTAGAGGCGGCAGAGTTTGGTCTGCTGGCGGCGAGTACGGGGTTGGGGCATTAGGCGCCGTGGCCCAGAGCCCCGCCAGTCTGGTAGCCTCACTGCCTAGAAAACTGGAGGGCCGACCAGACCACTCTTCGTGCCAATTGACCTGGGTCGGGGTCCACTTCGCCTGGCACTTCGACCAACGATGGGCCCAACCTGCCGACTTGCTGTTCGCCTTCGTGACCCAGTCTCGCCAAGCCTGCGCGCGGTCGCGGGCGTCCGCGGACTGCTCTGCACATAGAAGGGCAGCTAACTCCTCCGCAGGGCCCGCCAGAAGCGCAAGGGCCTGCTCCACAGGCACCTGAACAGCGCTACCATCTGGGGCAATATGGCTGCAAATGCCTGTGAGCTCGCTCAACAAATTCCGCGCTGCTACGGGCATGTCAGGGGAGTCCTCCGGGGGCTCGACCACCCGCGCCGCGGCCGCCTCCACGGCGCCTCCAGCGGCGACGCGCCGCTGGAGGTCTTGCAAATTATTGGATATCCGGCGGTAAGCGGGGGTGTGCGAGACCCACCCTTCAGGCTGCCGCAGTGGCTCATCAGCGGGTGCCCACTCGATGCGCGGCGGGAGGCCCCCGGCACGATTCGAATGGACAGGCGCGCGGGTGATGCGAGAGAGCTCATCGCCAAAAGCCACGGCAAACGCAGCAAATAAAATATTAAACTATTAAGCTGATTCTGCTTAGCGGCGTGGCCGAGGGCCCCCTGCAAGGACTGTTTCAGGACCGACGACGCCACCCTCAGATGAGCCCAATCTGTAGGGGGGAACTGCGGGCCTATCATCGCTTCCACTGGGCAAGGCTTGGGGCGGCGCAGCCTTGGTGCCAGCACCTCCCGGCTCAGAAGTACAGAGAGAGCAACTGGGCGGTGAGGAGAGGAGGGGAAATCTATTAGGAACACCACCTCTTTGACAAGTGGGTGGAAGCCCGCTGAGACCAAGAAGTAGTCAATCTTGGTCGTGGCCCTCTTAAAGTACAGTGTGGGGCGGGAGGGGGCGACGATTTTAAATCTGCCTCTCTCGCCAAAGTCAGTTTCCAGTACATAGGGCGGGTTCATATTGAAATCCCCTCCGACAAGAATGCTCAGGCCTGAGCTGTGTTGTAGGATGCCCAAGTGAGCGAGCAAGGCGCGATTAGCTTCATTCAGCTTCACCACTGGGTGAAGATATAGGGATACATGGAGGAGAGGAGCAAAGCCAGGAGGCTCGTGACGGACGGCGACAAGACGGGCAGGATCAACGCAAGGAGGGAGGCCCTCTGGAAGTGGGGAGAGGCCGATGTCCCGCTCCGCGCGGACGAGGATGGCGACACCCCCGATCGCACGGTTGTCTGGGGGGCGAGCGGCTGGGTTAAACGCAGCCTTCCAGCCCTTCTGCAAAGAGTGCCCAACGGCGAGCTGAATAAAATGGGGGTCATCCAGGAGGGTTTCCCGGAGAAACAAAACTTTGTGTGCCGAGAGGGCCCCAGGGTCCAGGCGGCCCCGTATAGAGGTCCACGAATTGCCATTAAAAGTGGCCATGGAGACCGGCCCAACGCCCGAAGACGGCAGAAGCGCGGTCACTATGTCAGGTCGGCATGGACCCCCAGCGTCGGGGCCGCGCCTGCACCCGCGCCCTCCTCTGGCTGGGGGGCGCTCGCAGCCTCAGCTGGGGCCCCCGCGCCACCCGCAGGGGGGCCAGTGTCGCCTGCCTCGCCTGCCTCTGGGGCTGCGCCCTGCTGGTCCTCTGGGGTTGCAGCCTCCGCCGCCTGGGTAGGGGCCTCCTGCCTTTCCTGGAGGCCAGCCTCCTCCAGGTGCCCCTGCAGGGCTTGGGACGCCTCGTTCATGTTCGCAACCGCCCCCTTGATGCGTGACTCGGCTCCCACTGGCGCAGTCTCGACTGACGGGACTTGCGAGGCGGGAGCCTGTGCCCGCAGGTCGGCCGTAACTCGTTCGAGGAGCGCTTCCTCGGACAAGGGCGTGACTTCTTCCGGGTGAGCTTTGCAGCACGCGAGGATCTGCTGCGAGGTCAGGGTGATGACGGGGGCGGCGATCGGCGTGGAGGCCTCGACCATGTTGAGCTGGGCGATTTTCTGATTCAGCCCGCCGACCCGGGTGTTGATGTCATCCGCCTGCTGGCAGTAGGAAGTGATCAGCTTGTCATTCTGCGTCTCCGTCTCTACGAGCGCCACCTTTTTCTTGAGGATGACGTCCTTTGACGAAATGATCTGCCTGCGCAGGCGCGCCGCTTGTTCTGCAGGTGGAAGGGGCTGGAAGCTCGACTGCCGCAGGTCTTCCAGCTCTTGCTTGGCCTTGAGGAGCTTGGGGTGGGTGTCGGGAACCTTGGCTTTCCAGAATTGGACCTCCGCCTCCGCGGGCGCCAGAGGGCTTGATGGGCAGTGCCCCGGGGGCGGCTGCGTCGGGGCGGCGCCACCTCCCTTGCCGGCGGCAGGATCGAGGAAGGCCGGCTGCACCCCAATGGGCTTGGCCTTGTCCTTTCCCTTGCCTTTCCCGCCTTTCCCCTCGCCACTTCCGAAGGGCTGGCGGGCAGGCGCGCTCGGGTTGCCAAGGTGAGGTCGCCCTTTGCCATGGCCCTTCTTGCGACGACCGAATTGGTGCGGCGCTTCACTCATGGGTTGGCCAAGGCAAGCCGTGCCGAGGTCGGGGAAAGGGTAAGCCTGACCGTGGCGCTCGTCTGGGGCTGCAGGCCACCCGTGCCAGTACGGCGCCGGCTGGTGGGGCATCTCCCAGCGAGGGCCGTATGTCTGACCATGCGTCTGGGGTGGCGGCGGCCCGGGCGGGGGCGGCAGGGCGCCCGCCAGCGTGAGCGCTGTGCCGGCCGAGTGCGAGGGTGTCTCGGCGGTCCGCGCCCTGATCTCGCGCCCGCGGGGCAGGCCGCGCGCGAATGCCGCAGAGGGAGCCGCGACTGCACATGATGGGCCCATAGCCGATGAGGTGCCCGACGCACCCTGCCTTCGGGCAAGGTCGGGTCTGGCCCCCTCCAGCTGGGCGGGCTGCCGAAGGGCGCGGGGCCATCGGAGCCGCGGGCGGGGCTGGGGCGCCGTAGGCCGACATCGGGCGTCGGCAAGGGGAGGCGGTGTAACCGGAGTATTACAAGAAAGCTTGAGGCACCTAAGCTGCGGCGGTCGCAGTAGCCGCCTTAGCAATCTGGACCCAGCCTAAATGGGTCCCCCTAGTGTTGACAGGCCGGGCCGGGTATGCCGAAAGACCCCGCCCCGTGGTTGAGGGGCGAGCCTGCCCTGTAGGGGGGCCCTCCCTCGCCGACCCCCGTGGCCCTGCGATCAGCGAGGAGGCGGTGAGCGCGGGCGCCTGGCCCCCCGCCAGGCCGCGCCGGAGGCGGCCGCCTCCCTTCCCGCCGCCCAGGACATCAGGGAGCACGGCAAGCTGGACTGCGGGAGGCTGCCCTGCAAGGTGGCGGGCGCGAGCGTCTGGGAGGCGCCCCCAGAGGCCTCCCGGGCGCTCCGGGGGCGGTCCCGGGCTGTCTGGGCCTTGCAGCCGGAGGCCGGAACCATGTGGGGAAACGCGGCTGCGTTTCCCCGCGTGGCCTGGTGTCCTGGGGCTGCCCCTGGCGACGTCCTGGGCGCGCTCCGGGGGCGGCGCCGGGCGTTTCCCGGGCGGCCCCGTGCCGTCTTGGCCGCGCGGCCGGGTGCTGGGACCATGTGGGGAAACGCGGCCGCGTCCCCACATGGTCCGGTGTCCCGGGGCTGCCCCTGGCGACGTCCCGGGCGCGCTCTGGGGGTGGCCCCGGGCGTGTCCTGGGCGGCCCCGTGCCGTCTTGGCCGTGCCGCCGGGAGCTGGAACCATGTGGGGAAACGCGGCTGTGTTTCCCCACGTGGCTCCGGCGTCCTGGGGCTGCCTCCGGGGGCCCTTTGGGTGCCTCCCGGAGGCGGCCCCGGCTTCCCCGTGCCGGCCCCGGGCTCTCTTGGTCGTTTGTTTGGGGGCCGGAACCACGTGGGGAAACGCGGCTGTGTTTCCCCACGTGGTCTGGTGTCCCGTCCCCGGTCCCAGTCCCGGGCTTGAGGCCTGCAAGGATGGAGGTGTGGCCCCTGGGATCCAGTACCTTGGCCGGGGTAACCTTAACCCCAAACGCCTTCGCCTTCTTTTTGGCGACTGGAAAATTTGCGTGATTCTAAAAAACTTTAGAGTCGCCCTAACAGAGTTCCCAATATCTTGCCTACCTAGTGCGGCGTGCTACCAGAACTCATGGCTTCTGTGTTGAGTCGGGCAAGCCGAAACAACGGACCACAGGCTAGATGGGCATGCGCAGCGTAGCCGTAGCCCACAGTCCTACCCAGAGGCACTCTCCGGTGGAAAAATTTCACCCGCTGGGTCCGGCGAAAAAAAAAATCAACGGGTGAAAAAAATTCACCCGGTGAAACTCACATTTCACCCGGTGAAATTCTACTAGTATGAATTTCACCCGGCGAATCTGGAGATGTTCAGAATTCACCCGGTGAAATCTGATGATGCTATCACCTACTTGCGTATGGCTAAATGTATGTATAATGTATGAAATGTGAATAATATACATTTATATATAAAAATACATTGTATACTACGAGTTCGTGTGTGAAATGTATATGTACATATATATTCTTCATGTTTACATAGATGTGTAAACACACAAGACATCATATGTATCTATACAGAAAGATGTATATGTATAATGTATGTATGTATGTATGTATAGTATAAGATGGCGTCACAGGAAGTCCCAATAGAGAGCCCTATCTTGAAAACGAATAGAATAGGCCTTGGTGGGGAACCCCGTGCGCCGTCTCTTCGACCCGCCCCCGCTGTCCCCTCGGCCTTAGCCAGTTCTGGCTCGGTTTCCATGCATGGCCTCCCCAGCGCCCAGTCCACCGCGGGACGCCTACGCGCGGAAATTCCGCGATGTGCGGAGACTCCAGGCTGCGCTGCAGCCGTTCGTGGACCAGAAGGTGACGAGGATCTGAAGATAGGGGAGGAGGAGGAGGAGGAGGAGAAGGAGGAGGAGGAGGAGGAAGTGGAGGGGGAGGAGAAGGAGGAGGAAGAGTAGGAGGAGGAGGAGGCAGAGCCTAGGAGAAGGAGAAGGAGGAGGAAGAGGAGGAAGAAGAGAGCGAAAAGGACAAGGGGGAGGAGGGAAGAGGGAGGAGGGCGAGGAGGAGGAGGACGGAAGAGGACGAGAGGGGGAGAAAAAGAGCTAGAGGGAGAGAAAGAGAAAGAGAGAGATAGAGAGACGCGAAACCAGCCCAGGTGAATTTCGTCCAGTACCCCACGAGCGCGAAGAAGAAGGGGTGCAAGGGCAACAAGGCCGTTGGCCTCGACAGGGAGAAGATGATCGAGAATAAGGCGGGATCCTACCCCTACTCGGCCTCTCCTACTCCTACTCCTACTCCTACTCCTACTCCTACTCCTACTCCTACTCGGCCACCTTACTATTACTTCTACTTGTACTCTATACTCCTACTCCTACTTGTACTCCTAGTACTACTTGTCCTATACCTGTAGGTACTCCTACGATCACTCTTACCCCTATACTCATACTCCAACTCTTCCCACTCATATATGTGCTGTTCGTCCCATTCCTACGGCTACTCCTCGATCCTCGTTTTTCTCCCGTCTCCCCTCGTCCTCCGCATCCTCCTCGACTCCAGGCCCTGATCATCGCGCTGGAAGGCCTGACGAACACACTCGGGTTCTTGCCGTCAGCGCTGAGAGAGGCGCTGTACACCACGCAGCAGGGCAAGCATAGATTGACGAAGGGCGACGAGCTGGACGACTGGGTGAGCACCACCGACGCACGCATCAGGCAGCTCTGCCAGCACGTCATCAGGGAGAAGAGGACAGGGGGACTTCAATCCCCGTATTCCCCTCTCCTCCACCTCCTCCCTGCTGGATCCAGGTCCTGGCGTCCAGCCCAGGTCCGCCCAAGCTTGTCCATATCCGTCCAGACATGTCCAGATGTGTCCAGACTTGTCCAGTTCGGTTCAAGCTTGTCTATAGACAAGCCTGAACCGAACTGGACAAGTCCCGCTCCCTGGCAGGAGGTGCCCGTGGGCGACGTGGTTCGCCAAGATGAACCTCAGGCCGCTCGCCCACGACGAGGCCGCAAAGCCTGACTCCATGGAGGGCGAGGGCTACGATGAGGAGGAGGACGAGGACGATGAAGGCGGAGCCACAGATGCTGGCGAGAATGCTGCCACGACGAAGAAGCCTGCATCGAGAGCTGATGATGATGATGATGATAATGATCATGACGAACGACCTGTTAAGAAGCCAGCCTCAGCCGACCTCCCGACCGACGGCGACGGGCACAAGTACGGCTACGACGACACGCGCGGGGCGTACAGGACGCTGCAGGGGGACGATGGCTTCGACAACCTCGAGAGGGCGATCAACCTGCGGCCGCCCAGCGACGACGCCCAGCCCTTCGACGCGATGGAGGCGGTGTACGCCGACGGCACAGTGAGGCAGGTCTACCAGCTGACCGTGGCGAAGTGGAACATCATGAAGAACCAGATGGCTGCAGGGTGCCACGAACCAGCGCCCAAAGGAAAGGCAAAGGCCAAGGCAAAGGCCACGACAAAGGCCAAAGCAAAGGCCAAGGCAACATGCGACAAACGACGATGGCAAGGAACACGTGAGAGTGACGGGCAGACTGTGCTGGTGAAGTTGCGGAATGACAAGCAACCCGGCAAGGACGTCGACCACCTGGTGGTCGTGAAGGTCGGGACTGGCCCCCAGCTGCTGCAGATGAACCTCGAGCACTTTGAGAGCCACGAGGCGGGCTTCGAGTGGGCGAAGAACATTGGCCAGCAGCTGGAGTCGGGCAGCATCGACGAATACAAGGCCAAGCAGATCAAGGAGGACTACATGCAGAAGGTCATAGTGATGCGGCGCCCAGCGGGCAAGCGACCAGCAGCTGCCGATCACCCTGCAGATGCTGCTGATGACGATGATGACGCGCACAGGCCTGCAGCAGCTGCACGAGCACCAGCAACATCGCCGAGGCGATTGGCCACGAAGACGCCGATCGCGCAGGCTTGGCATCACCTTTCTTCTCCTACTCCACTGCTGCTGCTACTACTACTACTACTACTACTACTACTGCTACTGCTACTGCTACTGCTACTACTACTACTACTACTACTACTACTACTACTACTACTACTACTACGGCGATGACGACGACGACTACTACTACTACTACTGCTACTACTACTATTACGACTACTACTATTAATACTACTACAATTATTACTACTTTATATACCGCTAATGTTACCTATATGTAAGTCGATCTCTACAACTACTTATAACATGTATATAAATGTGTCCAATATACGATAGATGCACTACTACTCCTACTCGTAATCCTACTCATACTCCTACTCTTACTCCTACCCCGTCCTACTCCTCATCCGCATCTTCCTCCGCGAGATCACCGCCAGCAACAGCAAGCAGAGTGAGATGATCCGCACCCCCTCGCCGAAGCGCCAGCTGCGCAGCTTGGGCGAGCAGCCCGCGGCCGCGGGCATTGAGCCGCCAGCCCCGAGCTGGATGGACGACTAGCTTGGGGGGAGGTCTTAAAAATGAGTTACGCCACGACGGGATTGCATTTCCGTTTCGAAACGTTGGCTTGAAGATGTGCCTACGAAACGTCTACCCCGAAGGTCCCAGGTACGCCCATGGTCGCAACGGTGACTTGAAGATGTGCACGTGATCGTAACGCTGGCTTGATGATGTGCCCCGTGAGAACGGTTAAATGTGTGCGCATATATATATATATATATATATATATGTATATAAACATAAGGTATACACATATGTATGCGTTTTATCGTGGCCAATGCCGTCGTCGAAACGATGCCCCCCCCCCGCCCCCACACACTGCAATATTTGAGCTCGAGGCCCTGAGCAGCATGGCCCCACCCACCCGCGTAGAGCGGGGCTCACGCATGACCCTTACCGACGCGGTTGCTAAGATGGAGGCGGAGCTGGCCGTCCGTCGAGCTGAGCGCACCGCCGAGGCCATTCGAGTGGAGCCAACGTTACCCCACACATCCCGAATCGACACCGCCCAGCTCACACTCGAATGGCATCGCGCGCCTCTTGAGGTGACTCTGGTGGATGGGGAGAGCGCAACGCAGCCTGATAAACTCGACGGGGCTGGCAACGAGGACCGCTGCCACTAACAGAGGGGTGCAGAATTCAACGTGTCGTTCACGGTGCGCGGCTGGCCGCGTGAAGAGCGACACGTTGAATCACCTCCGTTGGTGGCGCGGTCCTCCGCCAGGAGACCATTGGCACGTTGGAGGCGAGCCCCGACGGCTCCTGGACGTGCCCAGGCTGTGGTGTCCAGCTGTCCCCTGATATGACGAAATGCGTTACGTGCCGCATCGCTATCAGAACTCGTGCAGAGGCGCGGTCTACTGCTCCTCCAGATCCTCATCCTCCCCCTCCGCATCATCATTGTCGTCCTCGTCCTCGTCCTCCTCGTCCTCCTCGTCCTCCTCCTCCTCCTCCTCCTCATCCTCCTCCTCCTCCTCCTCCTCCTCCCCCTCCCCCTCCTCCTCCTCCGCCTCATCATCCCCCTCCTCCGCCTAATCCTCCTCATCACCCCCTCTCGTCGAGCCTCATCGAACTGCATCCTGTTACCCTCACCGTCGAGGCGGAGCTCGAGAAGACCGCGGTGGCCGCGCAGCAGACTACAGCTGAGGTGGAGGCCGACCGAGCTGCAGAGTCTGAGGACCGCAGCCATCCTTCTCATCCTCCTCCGCCTCCTCATCCTCCTCATCCTTATCCTCCCCATCCTCGTCCTTCTCATCCTCGCTCTCCCCCTCGAGCCTCCTCCCCCTCCTCCTCCTCCTCCTCCTCCTCCTCCTCCTCCTCGTCCTTCTCCTCCTCCTCCTCCTCCTCCTCCTCCTCCTCCTCCACCTCCCCCTCCTCTCATCCTCTCGTCCTCATCCCCACCATCCTCCTCCCCCCTCCTCATAACCTCGAGAGGGCGACCCGTGCGGCCACCGCCGCGGCAAGATCTCAGACGCGTACGCGAAGATGGGCTTGCAGCTGGCAGACAGCACGGAGATCAAGCGGCAGGACCAGCATGCGCGCAGCAACGCCATGATCATGAAGGCGCTCGGCGGCGACGACAAGAACGACGGTGGCAACGTCGATGGTATTGCCGCCAGCGCAGAGCAGGACAGTTCATACGATAACCATCCTAGCCCCTCCTGAGCCCCCCTCGAGATCCTCCTCATCATCCTGAGTACCATCGTACTCCGTGATCGTTATGGGTCGTTCTCCCTCTCCTCCTCCTCCCCCTCCTCCTTCTCCTCCAACTCATTTCTCCTCCTCCTCCTCCTCCTCCTCCTCCTCCGTCTCATCACCTTTACCCCCATCCTCGTCCTCCTCTTGACCTGAAGGATCAACATCCTGCTCATTCCACCCTCTCCCGCCCCGTGTATTACAGATTGCCATTTGCTTCCAGGATCTGATGAAGATGTTCGAGGCTGCGTTCAAGGACGGCATCACCACAGCCGACCAGAACCACGAGGACACGTGGGAGCGCAAGCTGCAGAAAGTGCGTGACGTGGACAGCTTGCTCGCCGAGGTTGCAGAGAACAACTTCGAGTTCGCGGCGTCGAGCTCGGCGGGCAAGAAGTTCAACAGATGGATCGACAAGCAGTGGCCAGAAGAGAAGCGCCACACGTACAAGCACAGGCTGTCCCAATACGAGCAGAAGCGATGGAGAGCTGCGTGGGCGCAGGAACGATTCGAAGAGACGGTCTCCTACAAGAGCAAGACGGAAACCTACCTGGAGGAGGAGGCCGATGAATACGAGGACTTGAACTTCGACGCGCTGATCATGGCCGAGGGCGGCAGGTTTCCCAGCGTCATCGCGGGTTGCCTCAACATCGCGCGGTGGTGCATCGAGAAGGGGCCGCCATGGATAGGAATTGCTGATCAGAGCGGCCGCCTGACGTTCAGGCACAAAAAGAAGAAGGCCGCCAAGAGACGCCATGACGCTTGGACTACAGAGCAGGTGGAGGGCTCCGCCTTGAAGAGAGCGCGGCACGGATCGTTGGCAGATGACGTTGCGGAGACGCCCGGGAAGCAGACCATGCCCTACATCGCCAAGCCCGCGACGGCCGAGACGAGCTCAGATGACTGCATCAACGGCGAGAAGAGCGGCAAGGGCAAGGACGGCAAGGGCAAGGCCGGCAAGGGCAATGACGGCAAGGGCAAGGACGGCAAGGGCAAGGACAAAGGTAAGGGCAAGGGCAAGGGCAAGCAGGGCAAGCAGGGCAAGGCCGATGTCAACAAGCGCGGGGGCAAGGATACCAAGCTCAAAGCCTCGCCGACGACGATGAAGGCCCAGATCAAGTACGCGTCCGACGTGCTGACGGCATACACCACGTCGACCAAGCAGTCCGAGGGGCTGCTCAAGAAGATCGAGTCCGACTCGGACTGGAAGTGGGCCAAGAACGAGAAGGTCAGCGGCTCGCTGATCAGCAACTCCAAGGAGCTCGAGGACGCCGTGGTCAAGAATGCGTACTTCAACAACATCATGACGGAGGGGGTCGAGGACACGCTGAAGCAGCTCGAGGAGGACAGCACTTGCTGTAAAACTCACCCTCACTCCCCCTAACCGGAGTGAGGGGACCGCGCGTAGCTGAAGTGAGGTTCTGCGGTGAGGATTGTTATTGTTCGTTGATGTTCGTTGTTGTTTGTCATGTGCTGTTGTTTGTTGTTTGTTGTTGTTGTTTGTTGTAGTCGTTCCCCTCCGATACCCAGCACGCGACCAACTCGCGACCCACCGCGACACATCCGCGACCGACCCGCCCGCGACCCACCCCGCGACCCACCCGCGACCCACCCCGCGATCCGCCAGCGACCAGCCCGCGACCCACCCGCGACCCACCAACCATCCACCCGCCACCCACCCGCGACCCACTGCGACCACGCCCGCGACCCACCAACATTGCTTTAACGAAAAAATCGGCGCTTGTCGCAGACTGCCGACGCCCCTTATCCGCGGTGTGCTACTTATACTACCTCCTCCCCCTCCCTCCTACCTCCATCCATACTCGAACCCGTCCCCATCCCGATCCCCATCTCGTACGATCCTGTACTCCTCTATCATGTTGCAATTTTTCCCTCCGCCCTCCCCGCGAGTCCGACCGCATCCTGCTCGTCAACAGCATCGGGATCATCAGCGATCTCTCCGACAAGCTGCTGGCGAGCGTGAGGAACATCAAGCAGATCCAGGGGATGATGGACGACAACGCGGGGAGTTGATCAGGGGGTGCACGCGGGGAACATTTTGCATGTGGGATGGCAGGCGAAGCTGCATCCGAGGCCGCGTGCACCCCCGTCGCCCGCAGAGACCTTGGATGCAGGTCGAAAGACCTGCCGAATTTCGACATTCGAGAAGCAATCTCGATCTGGGGCTGAGAGAAAAAACGCAGAACGATGGCTTTTTTGATCAATTGTCCAGACCTGTCCAGACCTGTCCAGACCTGTCCAGATCTGTCCAGATCTGTCCAGATCTGTCCAGATCTGTCCAGATCTGTCCAGGGTGAGGCTCCCGCTCGATACATCCTCATTGTCCAGGCTTGTCCAGATCTGTCCAGATCTGTCCAGATCTGTCCAGATCTGTCCAGATCTGTCCAGATCTGTCCAGATCCGCCCAGGCCCAAAACTAGACGGCATGGACCGGTTCAGGCAATTATTTTTCACCGGGTGAATTTTTTTCACCGGATGCCGGCGGCCTCAGACCGGCAATGCCAGGAGATATTGTGTCGGAGAGCGCCGTTTTCTGCACTCCCCCTCCCTCGAGTATGAATTTCGCTCCTCTCCTCATCCCTCCACCTCTCCTCGTCCGCCGTTGTGCATCTGTTCGAGCTCGAATATTGATTTTTGTAGCGGCGATGCGCCCGACAAACCGTAGCCGCACCCCGAGACCAGTTCGCACGCACACCTGGGAGCTAGATGGCGCGACCTCTCAGGCTTCCTGGGAGGGCCCCGATGGAGAACTCAGGGCACAGCAGGAGCACAATATGGCGAATTTTGGGGATATCCTGGAAGATACGCTCGTGAGAGAATATGCGATGGGAAGGTTATCAGCTAAATCGCTCTGCACGCTCTGCTTCTATGCGGTCCAGGCTGGTGCGAGGGGCGATGGCTTGCGCAAGCTCATGCTTAACCCATCAAGTGCTTCGGGCAAGTTTCAAAAGCATCTCGACGAGGCTCTTCCTAGGCATCCCCCCGTGGACCTGTGCGACGTGATGACCCCGAGCAAACACAAGGGAAAGCGTCAGGACAGCTATGTTTGAATGAGTGTAACACATGCACACGTACCTCACGCTCACACTCACATACATACATACATACATACATACCTACCTACGGACAGACAGACAGACAGACAGACAGACAGACAGACAGACAGACAGACAGACATATGCATACATACATACATACATACATACATACATACACACACCTACATACACACACACACATACATACATACATACATACATACATACATACATACATATATACATAATTACATGCATACACACATTTAAACTATCATATACATGTGTACATGTATATACAAATAAAGATGTATGCATACATAGTTAGATTCGCACACATATTCGTATATACTGTACATAAACATGTACACATCATACAAACACAAACGACCTGTGAACATTGGGGAGTGTGGGGTGTTATGCCAATGCCAGTATAAAAGATCCGCTACAGGAGATACCTCTACCACTCGCACCACTACACGAATGCTTGACAGCTGAGCTGGAAGCAGACGGCACCAATATCATATCAAGTAACCTGGTAAATACAGAGTGGGCAAAGAACTATAGTGACCACCCTATGAGACACATAGACGGGGACCATCGCCCATGCTACCCAATTGCAATATATTGCGACGGAGTACGCTATACTAAATCAATTGGAGTAGGTAAGAGAGATACGCTGTTGAACTACACAGTACATAACCTTGCGTCTGGCAAACGTCATTTGCTCGGGGTTCACGCTAAATGTACGTTTTGTGATTGCGGGTGTCGCGGATGGTGCTCCACCTTCCCCACTATGAATTTTATCAGCTGGAGCCTGAGTGCAGCCGCGACTGGATTGAGGCCGAACGAACGATGGGATGGCAAACCTTGGGACCCAGGCAGCGTGCAGGCAACAAAACCAACCAAGTTACCAGCAAGGTTTATTCTTGTAGAACTTCGGGGTGATTGGGCCGAGCACGCGAATACGTTCGCCCTGTCGACGTGGCAGGCTCACCATCGGCCATGCTTGTTCTGCCTTTCCCCCAAGCCTAAATTATCTGGATGCTACCGCAATTCCGCCGAGGACGCACCACGTGCACCCCGCAATCTGCGAGGCCCTGAAAAAAAGCCCGCCGCGAGCGCAAATTTTTCATAACTTACACAACGAGCCCAGGGCAGGCGCCGATTTGCTCGTTAAAGCAATGTTGGTGGGTCGCAACGCGCATGGGTCGCTCGCGGGTGGGTCGCGGGTGGGTCGGGGACTCGGTCGCGGGTGAGCCGCGGGCGGCTATAGCAAGAGGGTCGCGGGGTGGGTCGCAGCTGGGTCGCGGCTGGGTCGTGGGGTGGGTCGCGGGTGGATCGCTGGCGGGTCGCGGATGGTCGCGGGAGGGTCGCGGATAGGTCGCGGGCTGGGTCACGGGGAGAACGACAACACACAACAACAAACAACAACACCAACAACAACCACAGCAACAACAACAACAAGAAAGAACAATAAACAACACACAACAACAAACAACAACACCAACCAACAACAACAATCCGCACCGCATAACCTCATTTCAGCCACGCGCCCAAATACAATTAATGACCGTTCGGCCACATGGGGGGGGCGGGTGCGTGAATCGCAGGAAGAACCGATGGGGGAGGACGTGGACGAGGACAAGGACGGTAAGGATTTGAGGAGGGGGCATGGCATATATGTATATATATAATTAAAGAGAGAGGGAGAGAGATTCTATCACCACCTTCGCCCTAACTTTGAGGGCCGCCTATTTGACGTCTCGCACGTGTCCATACATGGGCACGGTTGGGGCGAGGAACTCGAGGATGATGCATATGATAAGGCGTGCAGTCGTAATGAAGTCTGCGTTCGAATTGAGAGTGAACATCAGCGTGGTCTCATTATAGGTTCGGGTGGTTTGAGGTTCGACGACTCGTCCAACAGGAAAGGCATGATCTTACACAATGATGTTAAAGTAGGTGACGTGTGTCTAAAAAGAGGTGATCGGCTGGAGCCTTCCACTGTTTTGCAGAATGTAACTAATATTGCCAGCGTTGAACTACCAGTTGGCATCAAATTTTGGAGGGAACGTGTCGATGCAAGACACCGGAGATTGGATGGAGTGACCAGGAGAAACCCAATTTTCGAGTTACCTGGATGCGCACCGTCCCGCGTTGTTCAGGTGGATGCGTTGCACACGGTATACTTAGGCGTTATACAAGCATGCGTTGGGCTCATTTTGTGGTCAACGCTTGACGCTAACGTGTGGCAGATTCCTGGCCCCCCATCTACAGTTATCAATATAGGAGTTGAAAGGCTGTTTGATGACATGAAAAAATGGTACAGACGAAGCGGTGTTCCTATAGATCGCCAGATTCAGCGTTTACCCTTAGCCGTGCTGGGAAGCACCACCAACCGACAGCTCAAACTCAAGGCAGCCGAAACAGGTGACCTATTGCCATGCGCTGTTGATGTGTGCGTCAGGTTTGGGGAGCAGTTTGAAGCTGGACGGCCAAAACTGTTGGCTGGAGAGGTCCTGCAGGAATACATGCAGCTAGTACGACAATCTCCGAGGATCATGTCAGATGCCGCGTTGCAGCGCCTGGTTGATCTAGCAGTTAGGCATGTGCTTCTCGCGGAGGCAGCTGGCGTGCACCTCGCGCCAAAACATCACATGTTCATGCACCTAAGCATCAGGGCACGGTGGTGCGGGAATCCTCGCACGTACTCGTGTTTTCTAGATGAGTCATTGAATCGTGTATTGGCTGGCCAAGCGTCGGCAGCCCACCGCTTGCGGTGGCAACAC
This sequence comes from Prorocentrum cordatum, assembly GCA_963575745.1. Taxonomy (NCBI): domain Eukaryota; class Dinophyceae; order Prorocentrales; family Prorocentraceae; genus Prorocentrum; species Prorocentrum cordatum. The sequence continues at coordinate 115,505 of CAUYUJ010020517.1, read as the reverse complement.
GGAGTGTTCATTCGTGCTCGGCTGCTGCCTAGAGTCGAGGACTGCTCAGTTTGGGCCACGCGTTAAATGACATCGGAAGTCGGGATGCCTACCGTGGAAAATCAAGGTCACCCCACCCTCCGCCCCGCCGCCCCGCACACGACCAGCGGGCCATGACGATCGTCATGGCCCGCTGGTCGTGTGCCAACAGATCCTTTCGAACAGAGGCCCCATGCAATATACATACGTAGCCATTTTGGCTCGGCACAATGTCCTCCAGCAGCCAATCGGGCGGAGACTGCCGCACATGGGTCGAGATCGGGAAGGCTCTCATTGAGCCCATGCCGTATGTGATTGACATGGTGAGTTTATGTAGTGGTTTGGAAACGCCGCTCGCAGCTATGAAAGCTCTCGAGATTGAAGTGGACGCATGTACTAGCATGGAGAAGAACATCGGCCTGCGGAACCAGATCCGCGATGTGAACACAGACACGAACAGCATCTACGTCGGCGACACTGTCGGTGATATTATGCAGATGGACCCCAATGACTTGCCGAACGTGCAATTCCTGGTGGCCGACCCACCATTATTCGAGTCGGATTGGTCAAGTGCAGACGCCCAGCCATTCGTCAAATGTGTCACCTGCATCAAGATGCTTGCGCTGCGGGTCAACTCCTTCCTCGTCGCGTTCATGCTTGGAGGCGCTCACAGGAGTCAAGCAGACGAATGTGTGCGATCGTTGGCAGATGCACTGGGTAGTAAATGGGCTATCTATGCAACCACTGTGAACTCGTGTGACCATGGGCTCTCGCAGAACCGAGAGAGGACGAGCTGTGAAAACCAACTGATCCCACCCACATGTCCATACGTCTCCAGGTCTGTCCAGATCTGTCCAGATCTGTCCAAATCTGTCCAGATCTGTCCAGATCTGTCCAGATCTGCCCAGATCTGTCCATATGTGTATGGGCAGTGGGGGGAGGGGATTGCGGTGTGCGTGCGGCGTCCACCCTCAGGACGTTCGTGTGCGGGCGCTTGGGGTTCGCGTTTGCCAGCCCGATGCCGACGCTCCTCCCAGAGAACATCAAGATGCGCCAGCGCACGCTGAGGGACTTCCTCAGCACTGACCACCCAGAGGAGTTCGATAAGCTCACGGCGGCCATGGTGGGCACAGGGAGAAATACACGCATTACATCGATGAGGGTGTGGTTGTTGGTTGTGCATAAAGCGTGGGACTACGAACGGTGAGGATGATGATGCTGATGATGCTGCTGATGATGATGATGAAGCTGACGGCGATAAAGCTGGTGATGCTGATGATGGTGATGATGGTGATGATGATGAGTATGACGATGATGGTGATGATGATGCTGGACCTGATGCTGATGATGATGCTGCTGTTGATGATGATGTGGAGGAGGCGGAGGGATACGAGGAGGATGAGGAGGAGGAGGAGGAGGAGGAGGAAAGGAAGATCGATGAGGAGGAGGAGCTCGGGGATGAGGAGGATGCGAGGACGAGGAGGAGGATGAGGATGAGGATGAGGAGGAGGAGAGGAGGAGGAGGAGGAGAAGAGGAGGAGGAGGAGGAATAGGAGGAGGAGGAGCGGGGGGGGGAAGGTAAGATGAGGGGCAGCAGGAGGAGGAAGAGGAGGATGAGGGAGGAAGGGGGAGGGCGAGGATCGGCGAGGGAGGATCGGGGGAGGTGTATGAGTAGGATGAGGATTATATTATAATATTGGTGACCCTGCAAGACCAAGAACTTGCAGGAGTTCACCAAGTTGACGGAGCTAGCAGTGGATTCGCAGGCCAGGGTCGGAGGAGGAAGGAGAAGAAGGAGAGAGGAACGAGGACGGAGGACTAACCGAACGATAGCGACAAGAGGCGAACCCCGCCGTGGCAGTCTTCGACCTGTCGCTGCGGCCCGACAGCAGAACTGAATCGGTTCGGTCCTCGGCTGCTCCCCCCTATCCGTCCCACCTCTCCATATCCTCTCTCCCCCTAATGCTTGTCTCCCCTCCCTACTCACATCGCCCCATCCCGCTTGTTCCCTCCTCCTTCACTCCAGTCCCCCTCCCCTCTGCCAACCACCTAAATCCTATATAGGATACTCTCGCCTAGCTAAGGTTCGCGTTGACGGCATCCTGCCCACCCTGACCGCCACAGACGAACACCTCTGGCTGATGGGTGTGTGCGACAACATGCCCAAGTACAATAGATTCCTGAGGCCCGAAGAGAGGTGCGCCCTGATGGGCCTCGACCCGTCCGTCCTAGAGCGAGTCGACCCCGACTGCAGGTTGGCAGCCGTGGGTGATGCTATGGCCCTTCCCACGGTGGGGCTTGTGATGGCGTCCCTGTGGTCGGGCACGAAGGAAGACTTAGAGGGCACGCAGCCTGAGCAGGCTATGGTGTGCATTGATTGATCCACGTCGCAGCTGCTTTGACGTAAAACGATGCGAACGAATTGATTTCCCGATGTTGCCCCCCGCCCTCCAAATCTCGCCGCCAAGTCTGGATTCGAATTCGAAATTCTGGTCAGAACGCATTTGCACTGCTAGCCTTGTGGTGGAACGGTTTGGGGAGACATCGGAACATCGATAATATCCCTTTTCCGTATCGCCTCTCCTGCCAGTGGTCTCCATCTGCCTCCTGGTCTCCTCGTTTGTCGCCGCTCCCAGCTGGATCCGAGAATGGAGAAGTTTGGCACAGTTGCGATTGCGGGCCATGTCACCCACAAGACTCCAGAACCAAAGGCAACCACATACAGAAACCAACCAACAAAAAAACACGGCTGCGAGACCTTGGATTCCCCGCGGACCACGCGCAATGTTGGCACACCCCTCACAGATAACGGTAAAGATACATGAGCTAAACTAAAAGGATGGCGTGACACCGAAACAGCATGAGAGAACAGAGCCGATAAGGACGAGGAGGATGCAAAGAAAGGAGGAGAATAAGGACGAGGAGGAGGACGAGCACATGTTAAAGAGGACCAGAACGACGATTCTTACGACCCTGAGGGGGCCCTGCGGTACGAGGAATGAGGAGGAAGATTTCGGTAACAAATCATTTACACCATCATCCCACGATTCCGAAGCCCCCGCTCACGCGTGGACCCGAGGAATCATAGTGAAGGTGTGAATGGCCCCCCAAAGTGCACATTACAACGTCGCAGCGGCACCAACTTAAGTTGGCCTACCCTCGGTCGAACAAGAGCGCCAAGCCTGAAAGTATACTATATATATATATATATATCGAGAAAGATATATGCTAAACAAGAGGGTCGACGTCCTCCTCCTTTTCCTTTTCCGCTTCCTCTTCTTCTTCCTCCTCCTCCTCCTCCTCCTCCTCCTCCTCCACCCCCTCCTACTACTGCTCCTTTTTCTTCCCCTTTTGCTCCTGGTCCTTCCCCTCCCCCTCCTGCTGCGCCCCATCCCCCTCCCTGTTGCTGCTGGGGCTGCTCTCCTCCTCGTCCTCGCTCTCGTCCTCCTCCTCCTCCTCATCCTCCTCCTCCTCCTCCTCGTCCTCGCCCTCGTCCTCCCACTTTTTTATGATTCGGGTGAGTATTGCTCTGGTCCCTCCCCTATACGTGGCTCCGATCTGCGCATGGTCTGATGTATAACCATCGCCAAACGTAATGGTGTGTAGGTGTTATCCCTGTAAGGGCGGGAAGCCCTGACGATCGCGAGAGAAATCAAAGGTGCACTCGGCGAAATTCAAGAATGCAGAAATTCACCCGGCGAAATTGCACGGCATGAAAATTCACCCGGCGAAACCTGCAAATTCACCCGGCGAAAAAAATTCAACGGGCGAAAAAAAATACACCCGGTGAAAAAAAAAATCGCCGACGCTTGCCGGCGGAAAAAATCAGTCGAAAGGCACCCCTGGGTAGGAGAGTTCCAGTTCGGTTCCGGATGCTGCTTGCCGCCGGAATTCCAGCCTTATTTGTTGAGTCGGGCCAGCCGAAACGACGGACCGCAGGCTAGAGCGGTATGCGTAGCATAGCCGTAGCCCACAGTCCTGGCAGAGTTCCAAGGCGGACTTTCCTGCCTAATGCGGCTTTCTGCCAGAACTCCAGCCTTGTTGGTTGAGTCGGACCAGCCGAAACAACGGCCCGCAGGCTAGATGGGTATGCGAAGCATAGCCGTAGCCCGCAGTCCTGGCAGAGCTCCAGTGCGAAAGGCGCCAGCCTATACAGCCAGGGAGACAATTAAAATGCCTAGAGCGTTGAGCATCTTTACCATACTCTGTGCAACCAGCATCAAATAATAACCATGCCTTACTCTACCCCTCTGGCGTGACTGGGGAATCGATCCAAACTTATTGTACCCCCATCAGGCCGGCCCTGGGGCCACCTACTCCAAGAGCTGTACCCTCAGCTCGGGGACGCGCTGGCGGCAATGCTTACCATGTAAGATGGGCGAGAGGAGGGGGTGGAGCGGGCCAGAATTGGGGAGGGGGGGTAGCGGGCGAGAGAAGAGAGGGGGGTAAGGGGGCTGCCTGGGAGAGGGGTACAATCTTACTCTGACGCCCTCAGGCGCGGCAGGGGATTGGAGTTGGCCCCCGCCCGCGCTGGGACACAGGCCCATCCCTATTACTTTTGGCGTGGCTGGGGAGTGGTAGTCGCCCCAGCCCACCCTCGGGCTGCACCCTTACTGTACCCCTTCCGGCCCTGGGGCCACCTACTCCAAGAGCCGTACCCCTCAGCTCGGGGACACACTGGTGGCATTGCCGACCATGTGCGGTGGGAAAGAGGAGAAGTGGAGCGGGCCAGAATTCGGGTGGGGGGAGAGCGGGCGAGAGAGAGAGAGATGTGCTGATGAAGGGGAGGGGGGCAGGGAGGGAAGGCGGGGTAGGAGACGTGCAAGGGCAGGCCTTCCAAGGCCCGAATTATGCCTGTGTCGCCCAGGGGGCCTAGCCCAGGGGGGCAATGCGGTGGTGCTCATCGGGGGCTTGGCAAACAAGCCCCCTTACAGGCGCCCCGTGCGTCCACCGCAGTCTCCCCCCCCATGGCTGCAGCCTCCCGTCGGCACGGGGGGCGAAGGAGGAGGAGGAGAAGGAG